>MU224244.1:320651-332868 GCA_018584345.1 Thuja plicata
TGAATGAAGGAATACGTGAAGGAATATGGTGAATGGATAACAGAGGTTGCGGTTTAGGCGCATGGAATGAAAGAATGTTTTTGGAAGAAGATGAAGTGGAAGCCTTTGGAAGATTGAATGTCAAATTCACTTTTTTCTCAACATGAGACTCTTTCAAGAGAGACTTTGGAATCCATATAGTCATAGGATTTTCATTTCCTTTTGATGATTTAGAGAGAATATCTTCAATGATGGATTTTGGAACACATACTTGTCTTTTAGTTTTCTTCTTAGATATCTCTTTTGACTTTATGCCCCCATGTCGATTAGATGAGACATGGTGATCTTCTTTTTTAGATGGATTCTTGTATTGCTTCTTTTTCTTGTATTGAACATTCAATTTTCTTCCAAAATACTTGGGACTTGTGGAGGAAGAAGAAGAATATGACTAGTTTAGATGGGTGGATGGATGAAAAGGATTCAAGGGTATGCATCTATGTTTTTCTTGAGGAAAGATAGGAGATGGAGGGACGTAAGGATCCAAGATGGATGAAAAATTAGGAGATTTAGGAGGGTAAAGTGAAGGGACATAAGGACCCAAGATGGAAGGAAAATGTGAAGCCCTTAGTATTGGTGGAGGAGGTCCAAGGATGGACATGGAAGACGCAAAAAGATAATCAATAAGTTCATCGACATGTATATGAAAACCATGGACATCAGCATCTTTAGAGTGAGGATTAGGATTTTCAATAGGATCGTGAACAAATTGAATAGGAGCACCTTCTTTGATAAGATTGTTTGAAGCTTGGAAAGACTTAGGAAGAGCAGAAAGTGGAAGCGAACATGGAGTGGTAGAACAAGAAGATGAAAGACTTTGATCTTGACAAGGATCTTTGGATAGCATAAGCGCATAATTTTTCTCTTGATTTTCAATAGGCTCAATATTAGAATTAACAACACCATTTTTAATAACCTTAATGGAAGTATCATCTTTAGAAAGTGCAAGTGTAGTAAGGTTATTTTGATTGTCAATAAGCTCAATGGTGTATGTAGTAACTTGATCTTGCTTACGAGAAGACTTAAGACATGGTGGAATGAATGAGAAAGGGTGTAAGGGATCAAAAGAACCATGAGACGAATGATAGCCATCATACAAAGGATTGGATGAAATGGAGGTTTCTTGATCTTGATCTTTCTTTATGTTCTTTTCTTTATCATTTTTAGAGTCCTCTTGATATGGAGCCACTTCTAAGGACAAGGAAGCATGTTGGAATTGTATGGGAGACTTGGGAAGAGATGAGGAAGGATTAGTTGAAGTAGGAATTATAGCATATAAAGGCTTAGGCTCTTTAGGTTTAGCATTATTGAAAGTATTTGTAGCCAAGTGAAGGTTAAATTGAGTTTCTTTAAGAGGTATCCCTTGAGGATAACTATAGGGAATTGCATGAAAAGCATTGGGACCTTTGTTGGATGAAGGATTTGTGGAAGATTTGGAAACTTTAGGAGATGTATGAATATTGTAAGAAGTAGAGGATGGAAGGGAATCATCACAAAACAATGGTTCATCATTAACATGATCTTTCTTGAGAGTGCAATCTTTATTGTAAGCTCAAGAATACTTAGAGGAGAAACTCTTATGGAATTGATGTTTATAACTAGCGTGGTGAAATTTCTCTTCCTGAATAGAAGCATCAAAGAGGTATTGTTCACAAAACTCATCAAATTCTCTTTCAAAATCAGAATCATATGGATCACCATCATAATCTCTCCACTCTGCACCCCCACCCCCAGTAAGCGCAAGCACACGACAAGGAGGACCCTTAGGAATAGAAGTATCATAATAATTTTTGTGTATTTCATCATAATCGCCATCATGAGAATTGATATCAAAGTCATCAGAGTCATAATAAATGGGATCCTCAGAGTCATCAAAGATGGGTATGTCATTCTTCATGGAAGAGGTATCATAAGGATTATCACGTTGCTCATTATGGTATGCATTTTGAAGATAAGTAAGACTCTTGGGAGAAGTAGAAGAAGAGTGAGATCGTGAAGAAGAGGAAAGTGTATACCTAGTGGAAGAAGAAGAATTGGATGATGAGGAATGATGAGAAGACTTATAAGATGAAAGATTTTTGGAAGAAGGAGATTGTAACATGATCATGTACATGATTTTGGCAAAGACGTCTGATTCATTCAATTTTTTTCTTATTTTTTCTATGGATTCATCACTCATGTAACATCTAGAAGGATCACTGGAGGAACAATATGTCATGAATTGGTCAATGAGTTTGAGATCATCTATTGTCAAGAGACGTTCCTTAAGAAGATAGTGGAAATCCATGGTTCTAGAAGAGGAGGAATCAAGTATGGGAGAAAGAAGAGATGAATAGAAGAAGGTACACTAGATAATAAGAGGAAAAGAAACAAGAATACATGAAGATCATAGGAAGCAGAGGAAGAAGCGTGAAGGAAGAAGAGAAAGAATGGAAATGGAAGACTAGGAAGACATGGGAGACGTGGAAGAAAGAAGACCAAGAGTCATTTTGTGGAATTTGATACCATTTGAGTTCATTTAGATGTTGAGAAACCTGTCATAGCACTTTTGGGGAGATCTATTGAAGTTTTTATCACTCAGGAACTCAGATTTGTTCATTTTAATTGACCAACTAGATGCATTAACAGGTTTTATCATTAATCAGGCACGCAAGAAAGCAATTAAGGAGTTCAAGCAATCAATGACTTCAAACAATGAGCAAGGGACAAAGCAACCTTGCACATGTACATGGATAGTGTCATAGTATTTCAACTCCATAAGAATTTTTCTTGTGTATGTTCTCAAAATGTTTTCCAATCACGCACATAGTCCTAGAAAAGAAAAAGTTGGTTTCACTATGGTTCTTAGTAATGGTTTGACTCTGCAACTTTTGCAATCTCAAGTGGGTGAAATCTAATCCCAGCGCACTGAGGTTTTGACACAGTCTGAGAATTTAATCAATCAGGAGATACTGAGGAGATCTGACAACCCACAAGAATCTACACCCATGGAGATTTCTTCCACAAGGACATTTATATAGCGGTTGTCACTACCATGGCAAAAATGGCTATTACCGCTTGAGGTTCCATCCACATGGTTGACCCAATAAAGGGAATGTCCACTACAGTTAACCCTCTTTAACAAGGAAGACTCGCAATATGGACCACATGGGGACTTAGTTTAGATTCAAGGGTTCCAAGTTTCAGATTCTACCAAAAGGGAAAAGAGCATAATCCTCTAGCCTCTTCACCTCACCAAAATATAGAAAAAAATATTAATTGACCCAGTAATTTGAAATCACCTCATTCAAGGCTCACACAACAAAAAATGACACTAATCCCCCAAAGAGAGAAAGTATCGCCAAGATTTGAAGCCCCAACCAAGTTGACCAATGAGATAAAAACAAATCCTTCCCTACCTACAAGGGGATCTATCGTCAAGAAGAGATTTGCATGTAATACAAGCTAATGAAGCCCACTCTCTCAAGATCACCACAAATAGTGTTCATAGGGCCTAATTACTATGTGAAACATATATGCAAGATACCAAATCTAGGTCCATTTTTAGAGCACCAATTGGAAATGTGATCTATGAAAGCAAGAAACACTCAAGCTAAACACATGAGATGTTCATTTTATTTCCAAAATCCAAATGTTATAGAGATAAACAAAATACCTCAAATCCAATGCAACATGAATCATTTTGTTGTTTATCCACGCAAGTCCAAGCAATCCCCACGAACTCTCCAACAAGCAAGACAAGCAAACAAGATGTGCAATATATATTCAACTTATGCAAACTCTAGGGTTAGATCTGAAAATCAATTGTTAGGAGAAATAATAACCAGAAAATAATCCAAATGACAACTCACATCATGCATTGAACCATATAAAAAATAAGTGCAAGCTAATCATTAAATGCCCTTTTTTTAATTTTGATTTTTGACCTAGTCAACAAGATTGGACCTATATGGCAGGAATTCAGATCCAAAACCCTAAATACAGAAAAGAGACCCCTATTAAAAGCCAGATAGCTTTCCAAAAATGTTAGAATTTCAAAAAGATCTTTTCATTTGTGCCCTAGGGAGCCATTTTCCCAAAATAGACCAGTTTTCATAAATCGACCAAATGAGCTATGATATTGCATCCAAATTTAAAAATAAAATAATGGACCCCCTGTAGAATTTACATACCTTTCCTAAAATGTAAAAATTTCTAAAACATTTGCTTACTTGCGCCAAAAATTAAGGTTTTATGAAAAATAAAGAAGAAATTATAAAAAATTCAAAATAACTAAAAAAATTCTGAATTGTTTACTGGAGCTTCTTTGATATGTCGCCAACCTACCAAAAATATTTCAAACTAAAACTCCAAGTTGTTTGGGAGATATGATAAAATCTTTGAAAATCTAGGGTTTTCATCTTCAAGCAAATCTGCACAAGGGTTAGGCTTGAAAAACTTTAATAAAATAACCATGTAAAGATTAGAAAATATGAAAATCTAATAAAATAAAGAAAAATAAGGAGCATTATGCCCCATGGTGGGTGCCAAAAATGTGTGATGAAAATGTGTCACACTTCTATGAATCATTCCATCCAAGGTTGCTCAAGAATGAGGCCTCAAATATCGACTCATAGCTCTCTAGTCATGGAATGCAAAGGTTTGAAATGGAGGCCCTCAGAATGACCTAGTTAGTCCTCATGCAAGTACACCAATGCATGGAAATGAGATTTACTCTATATGATAACAATGCATGAAAAGAAATTAATCTAAATGATAACAATGCATGATTAATCTATGAAAGGAAATATGCAAATCTAACCTATGAAAATAAACATGAAACTAATATACATGAATAGCCATGGATGCAAGAAGAAGAAGACAAAAAGAGAGAAGTTGCAATATCCAAGCTCAAGTTCTCAAATCCTCCAAAATTGCTCTAAAACTCGTAGCATAACAATACTATAAAAACCTAAAATGAAAATGAGGAGAGGCTTCCTTATAAAGAAAAGTGAATGGTTAAGATTAAGAGGCAAAAAGAAATAATCAATGGTTGAGATTAAGAGGAAAAAACTCACCACTTAGGAGGATGTGAAGAAAAAGGGATTTTTATTTAATTTATTTCCTTTTTCATCAACTAAAGTGCCTTAAGTGGGTATTTTTATTTATTTAATTAAAAGAGGGGTTTTCTTTATAATTAAATAAATTAGAAGAATTTTATTTAAATAAATGGGGGAAACTGAATTTAATTAAATAAGAGAAATTTTATTTAATTAAAAGGGAGAAATTTACTTTAATTAAATAAGATAAATTTTATTTAATAAAAAAGAAAATTAAATCTTTTAATTAGATAAAAATGATCAAACCTTAGGAAATATTGAAATAATTGAATTAATTACAATTTGATCAAAGAAATTGATTTGAATTGGAAATGTTGCAAAGCATTGATTCAGAAAATTGATAAATTGATAAAATGATAAAATGGGGCCCAAAGTCTAGGCGACCATTTTATAGTGGATACAGTAGAGACCCTTCCCTAGTTTCCCCAGCTGCAACCAGGAGCAAGAACAAAGCCGATTTGGGGGTTAAAACAAAAACTTTAGGGTAGGAAAAATTGAGCCAGATCCGACAAGAAGAAGCCTGTAAGAACATAGCAGATGGAACCCAAAAGACCATCCAGGAAGCCTGCACCTCAAGTTATAAATGAAGATAATATCCTGGAATATTCATGGTCTTAATGGGCCACACAAGTAGGATGTAATTAGGAATATGATAAGGGATCATAGACCCGATTTCATGCTAATCCAAGAAACAAATATGAAAAAGGATAAACTGGAAGGCATTAAGTTTTTCAAGTCAATGGATAGGGTTACTACAACTTTGGAAGGTTCCTTTGAAGGTTTGATGACTCTGTGGAACTCATCTCTTATGACAGTTGATATTGTCTATGAAGAAGGTAATGTGATGGTTCTGAATCTCACTAATATTAAGAATAATGAAAGTTGGTATATCATGAATATCTATGCTCCTAAATCTAAAAAAGGGCGAAGATATTTTGGGGATAAACTTAGAGCTAATTTTTCCCTGTTACATCTTTCTAAATGTATTATTATGGGGTATTTTAATACCCCTCTAAAAGAAGGGGAGCAACAGGGCGGGATTATCCTTGATTTGGAAAGCAGGCAAGATTTCATGGATTTTATCAATGATCAAGCCCTCGTAGATGTCGATCTTCAGGGCACAAATTTTACCTGGAGCAATAGGAGAACTGGGAAAGAGTGTATCCTAGTTTGGCTGGATAGAGCTCTGATCACGGTTGATCGGTTGAATTCCCACAATAGTAAACTTTCTACTCTAAGGCGGATTGGGTCAGATCACTCCCCCCCGTCTCTTATTCTTGACCCAATTATTAAGAAAATAAATTTCCCTTTCAGATTTGAAATGATGTGGACCACACATCCTAACATAAATAATAAGATCTTTGAATGGTGAAATATTGATGTTAGAGGATTAGATATGTTTAGAGTAGCCAAAAAAATAAGAAATGTCAAGATAAATATTAAGCTCTAGAATAATAAGGATTTTGGAGATATTATTTCCTCTAAAGATAAGGCCATCTCTAATCTTGGTCTTATCCAAGAGGAAATCCAGAGAGATGGGTATGATGAGAACAATTTGAATCAAGAGAAACTTCTACTTTCAGAGTATCATAATGTTATAGGTAAGGAAAAGATGTACTCAAAGAAGAGATCAAGATCAATATGGTTGAGGGAAGGGGACCAAAACACCTGATTCTTTCACTTATCCATGATGAAACACAGGGCAGCCAAAAGAATTAGTAGCATCGAAAGGGGAAACCAAATTTTATAGGATGAAAAAGGTATCTCTTTTGCTGCTGTGGAATTCTTTACCACCCTTCTTTCTAAAGAGCTTCACCTCTTTGACCAGGAATAGGAGGACCTCTTGAGAAACATTCCCTTAGTCATTACAGATTACCAAAATAAATCCTTGTTTTCTATTCCTAATCATGATGAAGTGAAAAAAGCACTAGACTCTCTCCCTAGTGACAAAGACCCGTGTCCCAATGGCTTCTCGAGGTTTTTCTTCCATAGGTACTAGGAAATTGACAAATTTGATGTGGTCAAAGATATGCAGGAATTCTTTGGGTCCAAGAATCTTCTTAAAGAACTAAATTCCACTTTTCAGGTTATTATTTTGAAGGTCTTGGGGGAGGACTCTATGTATCTTTTCAGACCCATAGGCTTATGTAACACATTCTACAATATTGTTTCCAAATTCATTACTATCAGAACCCTTCATGTGCTCCCCTTTATCATTGCTCACCAATAGTCGGGTTTTGTCCCTGGAAGATAGATTATAGATTCCATTATGGTGGTGCCCAAAGTGATCTACTCTTTAGAAGTAGGGAAGAGGGAAGGATTCACCCTTAAGCTTGATTTTTCTAAAGCTTATGACCGGGTGGACTGTTCTTTACTGATGAAAGTGTTGGGAGCTTTTGGCTTTAATAGTAAATTATGCCTTATCATCCATCAGTTGATTTCTTCACCTTATTTTTTGGTCTTGGTTAATGGGTCTCCTTCTACCTTCTTCAAAGCTTCTTGAGGCCTAAGACAAGGGGATCCCTGTCTCCTATCCTCTTCATCATTTTGGCTGAGTGCTTGGGAAGATGGATTTCAGCTCATAAGAATTCAGTGGAGCTGAAAGGCCTCAAATTATCATCTGGTATTTCTATTTTTTATCATCAAAAATTTCTTGATGACACCATCTTAGGAGGGGAAGCTTCAGTCAATGAGGAAAGACTTGTTAAACACTTACCAGACTCCTATACTAGGGCCACTATCCAATCTATAAACTAGTGCAAGAGCTCCCTCTTTTTTATAAACATGCCCAAGGCAAGAAAAAAGAGAATGGTGGATATTTTGGGGTGTGGTATTGGCTCCCTCCCCTCTACCTACTTGGGTCTCCCTCTTGGAGCTAAACCCCTAGAAGATTTATGGAACAAACTCATTTATAGATTCAATATAAAATTGGCTGGGTAGAAGGGAATTACTCTCAGCCAAGTTGACAAGATTTAGTTGGTCAAGTCTACTCTTCAAAACCTTCCCACTTACACACTTAGCCTCTTTTCTATCCTAGCTAAAGTGGTAGAGGCTATGGAAAAAATCCAAAGAAGATTTCTTTGGTCTGGGGAAGATGAGCATAAGTTTCTCCCTCTGAAAGCTTGGGACAAAGTTTGTCTCCCAAAAAGGGATGGAGGTTTGGGTATCCGAAGGATCAGGCCTTTCAATAAGGTGCTTCAAGAAAAATAGATTTGGTGAATCTTCCCTGGTAAAGGGGAATGTAGAGATGTCTTTGATGAAAAATACCTGTCCAATGATTCTTTGATTTCTTTCTTTGATTGTTATGATATCCCAAAAGGTTCATTTGTCTTGAATGACCTTCTCAATGCCAAAGATCTGGCCAAGTCAAAAGTGAAATGGAAAATTGGAAACAGTCGCACCATTAGCTTCTAGAATGATAATTGTCTCCTATCTGGGCCCATGAAAGAAATAGACCACTTTAACTTATGGAAGGAGGAATGCACCTTGCAATTCGGGGATAGGGTTTGTAATTACAGAGCGGGTAATTCCTAGGTGGATATGTCCTCTGTTTCCCAAGATTTATCTCCCATTCTCACTGCTCTTAATTCTATCTCTCTTTCCCATAATCAGGATGCTTTGATTTGGGAAGGCTCCCCTAATGGCTCTTTCATTGTGGCCTTGACCTACTTTGTTCAGTTGCATTAGGAAGTCACTCCATTCTCGGCTAAAGCCTGGTTACCTGGCCTTATTCCTAAAATTAATGCCTTTTATTCGCTTTGACTCAAAAATCCCATTCTCACTGTTGATAACCTTATTAAGCATGGTATCCCTATCCCTAATAGGTGTGTTCTATGTCAGAGCCAGGTTGAATTGTTAGACCACCTCTTTATCTATTGCCCCTTTGTTAGGTCTATCTGGCATCTTCTCTTATCTCTTTTTCGCATCCATTGGTGCTTCCCTTTTTCTTTTTAAGATCTCTTCTCCCATTGGACCTTGCCCTTCAAAAACACCACCTTTCACAAAATCTGGTCTTGGGCGCTTCCTCACCTTTGCTGGGGAATTTAGAAAGAGCGCAATAATCGCATCTTTAGCGAGTGTAGTGCCAATCCAAAAATTATATTTGAGAAGATACACCATGCTTTGTTGGAAAATTTTGTCTCTTGTGGGAATACTAATCCATTTGCAGGTAAAGATAATTCAGCTGATCCCAAGAAGATCATTGATAAAAGACAGATCTACAACTAGTGCTGTCCTCCAGAAGGCTGGTCTAAAGCCAATTTTTTGATGGGGCAGCCAAGGACAACCTAGGAAAGGTGGGAAGTGGTAGAGTGATTCAAAATTTCTTTGGCTAGGGCATTGCAGCTCTCAGTCTCCCATTGGGCACATAAACCAATCACTACATTGAAGCTAATGCAGCTCTCCAAGTGACTAAATTTGCTCATGACTTGGGAATCAAAAATATTTGGTTAGAAGGTTATTCATGCAACACAATTAACTATCTTAACATGCTTCACCCACTGTTGTGGATGATAGCTAATATGATTGAGGAATCCTGTCACCTTTTAAACTCCTTTGATAGGGTTCATATAACCCATGTGTTTAGAGAAGGCAACGAAGTTTCCGATTGGTTTGTCAACCTGGTAGTTAAAAGTGATAGGTAGACTCACTAGCTCCATAGTGGAGACCTCCCATGTTAAGCTTTGGATTTCGTCGATTATGACCTAATCCATGGGAAGGAGGGAGTTATTAACATTAATAATGATTGATAATGCTTTGAATGGTAATGGCTTTTCCATTATTGGAAGGTACGAGATAGGATGGAAAGGCATTAATAATAAATCACACTTGCGGACTTACTGGGTGCTCAATTGCATTGGTAAAACTTACCATTCAAGGCAAAGGAGAAAAACTATTTGGAACAACTCGGAGAGAAAAGGTATGCTCAGAGGTATTCTGTTTGTGAATCTGATCTTCTTTCTTGTGATGGGAGGGGAAAGACATAGAAGGGATCTAGTTAAAGATGGTGAAAAATGGAGGCGGTGTACCAAGGTTTGGAATTACCTGCACAATGGTGGCATTTCTACCTTCATCGAAAGGCTTCATGGCAGGAAGCCGTCTGTGATGAAAATGCTCATCAAAAACTGGAATGAAGGCAGTATTGAGATTGAGGGAAAAAAATTTAGTGACCGAGGAGGTAATCTCTATTGTTACGATTATCACTATTATTGGAAAGAAATTCTACAGAGACAGAAAAATTTTGGATTCTGTGATCAGCAAATTTTTTAGAAATGAGGATGAAAAGAAAGTGCTTACCAAAGTTAGAACCCACTACCTTCCTAAAGGGCTGAAAATATTGTGGAGTTTTTTTCTTAGAGGCATCATCTATTACATCACACTGGATACCAGGTTTGATAGAATTTGAGCCTACCATTTTTTCCTCTTGAATCAATTTCACCATGGTATGCAGGTGTCAATACCCTTTTATTTATATGCCTATATAAATGATAACATTAATAGGTTCAAAGAGAAATCCATAGCTAACCCTACCTTGCATGAAGGGCTTCTTCTCTTAATCTATTATTTCTTTAAGGCCAAAATCCTTGGGAAGGACATGGCTTAGAAAGATGAGATGGAGGCCTCTGGTTCTGACTACATTCCCTCAAAGATGGAAGATACTAAAGTTATGCATTCTGAGGACTATGATGAATATGAAACAAAAATGAACAATCAAGGTTCTTCTTCTAAGAAGCGCAGAGTAAGTCAGCACACCATCAAAAAAAAAAATATGGTGACCCCTAACAAATAGAGCACCATGGTTATCTCTTCTGAGGATGACTACAATGATAATGAGGAAGGTATGGATATGGATGGCAAGGAGGAAATGTCCAGCAAAAAAGGCAGAAAGAGAAGGCAACCCACGTCGGGTAAACACCAAAACAAAAAGAATATTAATAGGGAAGAGAGTGCATGATGGAAATCTCCAGAGGAAAAGACCTGTAGAGCCTCCCCATTTTTGGGCCATAATTTGAAGAGAAAATTCTAGGGTGATTACCATGAGACCAATCAGGCTATTCCCTCTCCTCATGACTCTCAACCCCAAAACACAGGGAAGGATGATAGATAGGATAGTGAGTTCGGTTGTTACATGGCTGAATAGGCGAATATTATTGGTTGGCGTGAATTAAATGTCAAGACTGCCAAAATGGGAGTTACCAGAGAAATCATAAACCCTAAGGTCATTGAAGGCAAGGGTAGGCAGATTAAGCTGGAGGAGCTTATTGACCCATCTATGGTGGTTCTTAGTGATAACACTAGAGAATTTGAGATGGACTTTCTCAATAATACTAGGAATAGAATGTGAGATAACTACAGGACTATAAAATGGCTATTCCATGAAGTGGAGGATCTCAAAAAAAGGGTGAAAGGCATTGACAAGGAAAAAATAGATTACAATGCAGAGGAAGAGATGAATCTGAGTAGCTGAGTTCAAAAAATGGACGACAATATGACTAGGGTAGAAGATACCCTAAAAAACATAGCGGAAGAAAGCTATAATATCTTCAAAACATCCAAAGAGCACACCAATATTATCATCGAGAAGCTGGAGGAAAAATTAGATTGGACAGAGGATGCTGCGAACATGGATGTGGAGATTAATCAAAACATTATTCAATGTCCCTGCAAGAAAACTTGAGCCAAAACCAAGAAGATTAATGACAAGGATATGGCGATCAATCTCAAGAAGATTAAGGATTCAACTACTAACATGGAACTGCTTGAGGTCAAGGCGGCTACCCTGATGGTGGAATTATCTTAAGGGTCCCTGGTCCTATATGTTGTCCCTGTGTTATTTTCTTTTCTAGATGCTTTGTTTGTTTTTTGTTCTGGCCTTTGTTGGTCTGTTCTACCTTTTGTTTGTTTTTCTTTTAAGACTAGGCATTATGTTTTATCTTTAACTTTGTTTCGGGAACCCTGTAAAACCTGTTTTACTTAATCAAAAACAAATATTAAATATTTTTATATATAATTTAATTAAAAATTAAAATTCAAACCCAAGCTACATAATCAAGAAGATATATTAGCTTTTCAAATAGAGAAGA
>MU224244.1:351057-373405 GCA_018584345.1 Thuja plicata
ATACTCAAGACTAATTAGTGCATAAATAATTTAAGACCTAATTAGACCTTTAATATGACTAATTAATACCTAATATGAGTAATAGACCTACTAGTTCCTAATATTAGCAATAGGACCCGCTTAGATCTAATCAGACCTTTTAGGACCTAATTGGATCCAATTAGACCCTTTAGGACCTAATTATATCCAATTAGAATGTATTAGGACCTAATTAGATCTAATTATACCCTTTAGGACCTAATTAGACCCAATTAGACCTAT
The DNA here is from genome assembly GCA_018584345.1 of Thuja plicata. Taxonomy (NCBI): domain Eukaryota; kingdom Viridiplantae; phylum Streptophyta; class Pinopsida; order Cupressales; family Cupressaceae; genus Thuja; species Thuja plicata. The sequence goes on from MU224244.1 coordinate 351,319, forward strand.
TAAGAGCTATGATAGGTTATATGACCCCTTAAGACCCAATTAGACCCTTGATTATACCTATTAGACCTTATTGTACCTATTAGGACCCACTTATATCTAATTAGACCCTTTAGGACCTAATTAGATCCAATTAGACCTTTTAGGACCTAATTAGACAAAATTAGAGCCAATTAGACCCTTTAGGACCTAATTAGATCCAATTAGACCCTTTACGACCAATTAGAAGTTATTAGGACCTAATTATACCTATTATGACCTAATTAGATCCAATAAGACCCTTTAGGACTGAATTAGATTCAATTAGACCCATTAGGACCTAATTAGATCCAATTAGACCCTTTAGTCCACCTAATTAGAAATAATTAGACCCAATCAGACCCTTTAGGACCTAATTAGATCCAATTAAACCCTTTATGACCTAATTAGACCCAATTAGACCCAATTAGGACCTAATTAGACCCTTTTATAACCTAATTAGACCCTATAGGACCTAATTAGATCCAATTAGACCCTTTAGGACCTAATTAGACACAATTAGACCCAACTCAACCCTTTAGGAACTAATTAGATCCAATTAGACCCTTTAGGACCTAATTAGACATAATTAGACTCAATTAGACCCTTTATGACCTGATTAGACACAATTAGACCCTTTAGGACCTAATTAGAAACAATTAGACCCAATTAGACCCTTCAGGACCTAATTACATCCAATTAGGACCTAATTAGACCCTTTATAACCTATCTAGACCCTTTATGACCTAATTAGATACTATTAGACCCTTTAGGACCTAGTTAGACACAATTAGACCCAATTAGACCCTTTAGGACCTAATTACATCCAATTAGAACCTAATTAGACCCTTTATAACCTAACTAGACCCTTTAGGACCTAATTAGATCCAATTAAACTCTTTAGGAGGGTATGTGCAAGATCATGGTATACCAAGCTATGGCCTTAAGTGGCAATGAAAAATAAAAAAATTAGGGTTAGTCAACTTGACATAAAAATTTGAACATCTTATCAACCTTATGTGAAAAATTTGTGAGAACAGAATCTATAGGAAATTGAATGTAGTTTCTAAACTACTAGCCCTTGTCTAAAAAAAAAATTAATCTAATTGTTCAATATTTTAGATTTCAATGCAGGAGTACAAAAATTTTAGGAAAAAGATAAAAAGTACGTGTATGTCTAACCACCTTAATCACAATCAAATGATGATATATTTTCAAAAGATTATAAATATAATTAGTAGACTCATACCCGGATGTGACGCATATTTTTGTGTAATTTTTTACTAAATAAATAATTAATTATGAATTTTCTGGTACAACTTATTCAAAATAAAACAAACTCTCGTGTCTGACCACCTTAACTAATTCTAAACTTTACAAAATTGCAAACTTTTTTTTTTCTTATAGTAGGCGAAGCATAGAATGTGACGCATGTTTCAGATTTCAAAAAAGTTAAACCATTTGAAAGTTATAGTTGTTTTTCAATCAGTCTGTCAATCAGGACTTTAGAGATAACTCAACTAGAAAATAAGTAATAATTACTTACTAAACTTGAATTCTGACAGCAATTATATTGATGGAAACCTGATAACATCTTTAAGAAACTTTTATTGTTTCATCAATTTTGGGTGAAAAAAAGGTCGTCAGCTACATTGTCTAAGTTTGGAGATTAGAGAAAATATGGTGAACACATCATTTGGGTTGACCATCCATGTTCGGCATTGGAAAGCCAAAACCCAAAGAAACTACCAAGCCTAATCATATATCTGATATCTCCTGCCCAAATACAACATTTTGATTTCAAACCTCTTTTCAATTTTATGATTCAAGTTTATTTAATTTTATGATTTTATATTTTTAGTTTATATATTATAAATTTCATTTGTTTTAATATTAATATTAGATCGTAAAAGCATTAGTATTTTATAATTATTTATTTCTATATTTTATAATAGTATAATATTAGTATTAATTATTTATTAATATTTATAGTATAACAATAATACCTAGTAGAGAGAGAGAGAGTAGGAACTGTAGAGAGAGAGAGAGGGAGTAGGAACTCTCTCTCTCTCTCTCTGATTTTATTTTAGATTTCAAGAAGAATCTTTTTTACAATTATGCAAGGCATAGTCAGAGGTCTCAGTGGTTGGATCAATAATTCAGGATTTGTAAGGACACTTTCCCAATTGGCATTATTATATCGGTCATTGACTTTTCTGAGAACTATACATTGCAGCCCCAAAATGAGTTGCAGACTCAATATTAAAATTCTATTCAGGTTGCTATTTTTGTGCACATAACATATAGACATTCCCCTGACAGTATAGAAGATGACCGAAAGATAATCCAAGAATACCATTTTTATATGAGCGATGATAGATCTCACTCTCACAAGTATGTCTAACATTGCTTTGAGAACTATTTTGAGTGGGTGCGGGAAAATGATATTTCTATGGATAGACATCTCATTTGGTTAGATAATTGCATAGGTCAATTAAAAAATGCTCGTATGTTTTATTAATTATGTAGAATGCATGTAGAGACAGGTGTACATCATATTTGGAGTTTTTTTGAGGCTGGTCATGGAAAAGGGGAGCATGATGGAGTAGGTGCATGTGTAAAGAGAGATCTAGTTAAGGAGTAATTAAGGATTTCAGGTGCAGAACTCCTTGATGCTCATTCTATTGTTGATTGGTGTACTTCATCATTGTCACAGGGGGGACTCTTGATTCAGTGGTGCGTACATTCTTTTGGTTGGTTGAGTTGGGTACAATTGGAGATAGGTTGGATTGTCAAACCATGAAAGGTTCTTCATAAATGCATTCATTTCGAAGCTCAGATGCTAGTACATAGACCATTTGGACACGAGAGTTGGCTTGTTTTTGTCTGAGGTGTCTTCAGTGTGATTGGGATCAATGTGAGTCAAGTGAGTGGGTCAATACGTGGGTTCCACATTATCTAACTCTTTTATATGTCACACTTTCTTTAATAAATGATGACATGGATTGTTCACTTGACTATGACCATCTTTCAGATCTTCTATAGCTAGGACATGTTTTTTCATTGGTTGCACCATAGGGGAATGATGAGAGATCAAATTACTAGTTAGCATGTTGTGTACGAGGAAAGCAAAAACTTGCACAACCGACGACAGATGATGATATGTTCACATATCCAATAGGATCACATTTTGTTGTGGGAACATGGTTGTGCACATACATGATTAGAAATAATGGTATTCCCACATTTGAAAACTACGAGAAGCACAAAACCATTCTCATGTATTCACACCTTGTTATAGAAGCCAATGTTAAGTTGCTGAAACATCAAGGAAAACCAAACACAAAGGAACTTTGGACTATTGGTATTGTTGACCATGAAGCAATATTGAATACCCTCAAGCATAGAGATGACCCTTCGGGAACACTACAGTAGGTAAGTGCAACTCATTGCAAGGTTTTCCATGTTCATTACAGTTACGTTCAATACATGTTCATTGTAGTTTTCTACTTTATTTGTATGAGGGCTAATAAACTTGGTTTTGTATGTGGATTGTAACTGTAGTTGGATACATATATGATAGATATAGGAGATTGAGGTGTGCATTTTATTAGCCTAGATCTTTTATGATAGAAAACTTCACTATGCATTGGCTAGTCATGTTCTTTGGTTCGTTTAGTTACTTATACATTCATAATCTTTTTGGCTTGACCTATAAATTTATTTTTTTCTTGTTCCTTCTAAATGCAAGGATTGGAATGTAGATTTCATCGAGTACCATGTGTTAAAATTATGCACTTTAGGAGCGGAAATGACACTTAAAATTTTGATATATATAGTTTTGTATCTAAGATTTTGAAATTCTATATCTCGGACTTTGATAACATTGATATAATCAAACTTGTATAATGATGAAATACATGCAAGATTGCAAATATTTGACAAAAACTTCTCAAGGCTTTATTTCAAATGTGTTAGATAAGATGTCTTATAAATTATTGTACAATAAAATATAAGGCTTTGTTGAATGTTTTCAAAGTAGTAAAGTAGAGATCAGTACAATTTCAAAAAGTCACATAATTACATGAAAAATTGATCCGTATAAAAACACCTTTTCTAGTTTTACTTAAAAATATCCCAAAGGTCCTTGGAAATTAATTTTAATGATTAAGGAGTACTAGTTGGGGAAGCACTTTTCCCAAAAGGAAAAGTCTTGAAACATTTGACAACTCCTCTAACTTAGGAACCCTCACTTTGGCTTGGAAGGGCTAATTGGGGCACTTAATGAAGGAAGTACCCGTCAAACCTTGAACTCGACCAATATAACACTTGGGATACCTTGGAGCACATGAGAGAATATCATTTATCCATTTTTGGTTCTTGAAAAAATACCCTCAAAAGTTATGGGGAATTGAGCATCTAGTCTATGCTTCTCTGCCAGTCACATACCACTAAGAATTCAAGAGCATCAAGAAACGTTCATTGTGGGACCAAACCGTCAGCTCCATTGGCTCCAATTGGCCTAGTAAATCCTAGGGGAGACCTTTCTTCTCTCACATAGCACCAAGAACATTTCGGCGCGTGTTGGACCGAAGTGTTCCCAAGGTGCACTAAGACAAATTTGGCAGCGAATTTTGGAGATCCATATCTCAAACCTCGTGAGAGATATCAAAGATCCATGAAGTGCACAAGGACCATCTTGGGAAGGCCTACAAGCATGTGGCTTAGTTCTGGGAGATTCCACTATGATTCCATTTGGCGACCGGATCTTGGTTGGTACAAAAAGTGTCATTATTGCTTAGTTGAAAGTTTCTCAATGGTGCATCTTTCAAACCATTCATCATGGGACCAAACCATTAGCTCCATTAGCTCCATCTGGTGAGGTAAATTCTAGGGGAGATCTTTCTTCACTCGCATAGCACCAAGAAAATTCCGGCACATGTCGGACCGAAGTGTTCCCAAGGTGCACTAAGCCAAATTTAACAGAAATTTTTGGAGCTCCATATCTCAGACCTCGTGAGAGATATCAAAGATCTGTGAAGTTTAAAAGGGCCATCTTGGGAAGGCCTACAAGCATTTGTCTTGGTTTTGGGAGATTCCACTCAGATTCATTTGGCGACTAGATCTGGGTTGGTGCAAAAAGTGTCATTGTAGCTCAGTTGAAAGTTGCTCAATGGTGCATCTTTCAAACCATTCTTTGTGGGACCAAACTGTCAGCTCCATTGGCTCTAGTTGGATGGGTAAATGCTAGGGGAGACCTTTCTTTTCTCTTGTAGCACCAAGAACATTCTGGCGCATGTCAGACCAAAGTGTTCCCAAGGTGCACTAACTAAAAATGAGATTTCAACCCAAAAACTCGAATCAAGGTTTCTAATGCCACAAGAGACCTAATTCAACCATATTTAGAAGGAATCAAATGATTATGGAGTCATATTCTCTAGATTATGCACAAAATGCTTGAAATTTGCTAGGAGACCTAGTTCACTATTTTAGGACATCAATGACCTTCCAAAACCCATAACTCCAAAAAATTATGAATCAATTGGTGAAAAAATGGGGTTTTCAAACACCCTTTATCAATATTTCCAAAATATACAAAGAAAGGGGTAGGTTGTTTTGGAGCATACCCTGCTGTTACAACTTTGAGACCTAAAAAATACTCAAAAATAGGGAAAATTACAAAGGAACTAGATCATAAACTTAACCCAAAGACTCCCCCTCTTGGACAGTAGTTAATTATGTCCTAAAACACCCAAATATGAAATAAATTAGCCTCTAACCCTTTGGAACATCAAAAGCCCCAAATTATGGATGAATGAGTGAGTTTGACAGTATTGAAGGGTTGCATGCATGGTGCATGGTTATAGAAGCAGAGGATCTGGCCATTGGAGGGGGTGATTTTGTGTTTGAATCCATGTTAGGATAGTATAAGGATGGTGAATCAACCATTTATTTGAGGCTATGGTGTTGGGAGGTCGTACATTGACCAAGCCCTAGATTTTAGGGGTTGTTGAGAAGCAAATTAGGGATTTGGTACTTAGAGAGGTATTATAATCAAATTAGTTGTAGAATCCATAGTTTGGGTTCATTTTATGACTCTTTTGAAAGTCTCAAGGTCTAGGGTGAAGATGCATTAGTAGTTTCTTTGGAAAAGGGGTCGAATTAGCCCTCTTAGTTCACTGACAGTGACAAATTTGAGTAGGATGGTCCAAAACAAGGGGTTAGTTCTGAGATATGTTAATGGGATTAAAAAAGGGTATTCAGATATGTGATTGGTTTTAAGATTTGTTTGGAACTATTTTGAGAAAATGTTTAAAAACCCTTGATGTTGTACTACTAGGATAGTGTATGACTGGACATATTTGTGAAGGAGACAGAATGTCTTTAAGGAAATGTTTTTGGCCTGGTATATGGGTGAAACAAGTGTGTTGGGGTCCTTAGAGGAGTTAGTATCACCTATGAAAGAAAGGTTGATGGTTGTGGTTTCAGAAGCCTATTGAATGAAGGATGCATAACATGGAGTTTGGAGCATGATTAAATGGTAGGAGTATGAAGAAGTATGAAGAAGTGCATTACATTGACTACAAGGACTATAAACAAAGCATGAAAAGTACTTTTAGATCTATTCAAACATGGTGTAACACCAAAATAATAAAATTAATCAAATGAAAACCAAATCTATAAAGGATCAAAGGTTGTCTCAGTGGACATGCCACGTGTATGAATGAAGGAGATTGAAAACCAAATTAGAGGTTTAGTTATCCCAACATCACAAAAATGGAGTCTTTCAAATAAACACATGTAAAATAAATGTTAAATAGCATAATGCATTTGAAAAAACATTCATCAATTGCACTCCTATCTATCATGAATCTTGCAATCAACATTTTGGTACTCTCAAAAGTATAGTGCACTAGATGGCTAATAAAGAATGAAGAGATAGTATGAAAATAATACATACATACAATGCATGGAAAAAATATAATATAAAAATGAACATACATACATAAATACAATGCATGACAAATACATAATATGGAAATAATACATACATACAACACATGCCAAAGATATAATATGGAAATGATACATACATAGTACACATGAAAAAGATAAAATAATCAGAAATGAACATGTAGATATGTATATATGAAATAGTTTTGTACAAAATGTGGCACATGCCATCTCCAAAAATTTACAAAATCTATTCATATCTAGATAGAATATGGCATACGCCATCTCAAAATGTACCATATGGCATCTCAACATAAGAAGTTCAACTACAAATATTTCTAGGACATCCTATTCGACTGGTGGATGATCAAAGTGAAGTCTCTTCGAACTACTCTTTGGCTCTGATGGATCCTACATTCAAACACAAAAGTGAAACACTAAGCTAGATTACTTAATTTATATGGTTTCTACAAATAATAAATAAAAATTTAAAATTATAGTCAACAATAATAAATATATATTTTTTTAAATTGAACTCTCATGTACCTCACCTCTCGGACTCCTCATGCGGTCAAGAGACCTATTATATGTCTATAGTTGCGAAGGGACTATGTCACCAATCTTGACTCTGACCTGTATATATGTTTGCAAACATGAGATTGATGTAAGATTTATATTATTTAATGTTAAATCCTTGGTAGAAAATACATGTTTTAAATATAACTCAATTAACATTAAAACTTACCTCTGTTGAGCTTTCTTCAAGAAATGTCACTTGGGTCATCAATGATACAAACCCTTGGTGTGGTACCTCCCTCAAACTAGGGGTGACCTACAAAGGTCAAAAAAATAAGTTTCATACAATCATGACTTGATCATATTAAATATATACTTGATAGTAAACTACACACAAATAAATTTAGAAATATACTTACTGTGGGGCTATCACTGTGAATTGAGATGCTTGTGACTTTATCATGGTGAACCGGTCTTGCAACATCATCAGACACCACCCTCTGTCAAATAAAACATGTAATTGAAAATGAGTACGCACAAGTGACAAATATACATGTATTCTTAAACAATCTAAAATACTTAATTACCTTCCCCTTGTCAACACCAGATGCCTGAACCCACTCACATTTCCCCCCAGTGGCAACTGGTGAAACCTGCATCAGTATGTAATAAGATGATCATAAAAATTAGAAAATACATGTATACAATATTATAATAAAAGGAAACTAATGAGTACATTAAAACCTATGTACCATGGAAGTGTCAAGGCCAAAAGAAATGTCTGAAAGTGTGGACCCCTCCACATGTGCCATCTCCTCCTCTATCATCAACTGTACATAAATGAAACACAAAAAAAAAATAAGTGGGAAATCATGATAAGAAAATTCTATTAAAAATACAAAAAATTAAAATTAAATACAATGTAACAAGTTAACTGTTTACTCTTACCATAACATTAGGATTCCATGGCTCTGTATGCCCCTGATGCACATCTACATGGGGTGCTTCAGTGTCTATAGTATGAAGTGTAGTATCGTCCACCTCAAACACATAGTTATATGCATCACTATCATTCAGGGGACCCAAGCATATATTCTTGTACATAATGCAAGTATGCGGCACACAAACATGTGATCTCATGGCGGATGTGGAAGGGCCAGAAGCATCAGTATGAGGAGGCAACAATGATGCACTCTAGTGCCTAACGAGTTGATCACTCAAGGTGTGAGTGGCTTGAATAGTCTGTGAGCTGGCCTCATCAATAATGTCAGGATGCTACACTGTGGGAGGTGGTGAAATCTCAGGAGGGGGGACATATGTGCAATATTTCACCTGATGTGCCCTTGGCCTGTCCCGGGGAGTGCCTAGGTCCATGTCTTGGTTCTGTCTCATGCTCTAGTAATTTACTTAGTGACTGAGCACAAATTAAGCATACAATTTCTATATGAAATAGAATGGGACATCCAAATTTTTGTGGGGTGGTCTATCAAAAACCATCCACTAGTGATCCCAAAAGTTGTCATGTATTGCATCATTTGTACACCATTTAATTGACAACTTGGTTTTTTTAGGGTCCACTTTTAAACCAGTTTTGGGTTCAAAAAAAATGTTACATATAACATGTTTTTTTTATGTTTAGATCCATAACTTGATTGTAGTCAAGCCCATCATCAAATTGGGCGTACATGGATTCATGCCAAAGAAGTGCAACATTGTGTTGTTCTATGAGTTTCTCCATGCTCTCAATAATGGAGTTCAACATGGAAAACACGGGATGCAAGATGGGGATATTCACATATGTGTTCTGATATCCTCTAAACTGATTTCAATTATCTCCAATGAGATCTTGTAATGGTCAAGGGTTTGATAACGGTTGGTCTTCTGAAGGCGGGGGATTGTTTTGAGGTGGTTCTGGAATGTTCGCGGACTGAGGCAGGGTTTTCGAATTGGTCTGAATCCATGTCTGATTCAAAAAAAATATAGAATAAACAATATTAATTTCAACCTTAATTTTTTTATCATTTCAACTCTAGTTTATAATCAATTTTAAAAAACAATAAAAAATATCATATAAAACCTAGTTTTTAAAAAAAAAAACAATAAATTTCAATGCAAAAACAAAAAAGAACGAAACTACTATATTTCACTTACCTGTATATTGTAGCCAATGTGATATCAGATCCCTATCTGATATATGATTTTTTTGACTTAGCTTCGTTGCTTCAACATTTTCACAATGAAAATGTTGAACGCAGTCATGGGCAACAATATATTATTACTGATGAATATCGAATATCTGATATTATCAAATATTTGATATTATCGGATATCTGATATTATCAAATATCTGATATTATCAGATATCTGATATTATCGAATATCTGATATTATCAAATATCTAATATTATCAGACATCTGATATTATCGGACATCCGATAATGCTTTGGCTTTGGCTTTTGGCTTGGCTAGGTGTACTGACACCTAGGCCTACTCAAAAGTCAAACTTTTGGGTGCGCTTTTGGACGAGTGAAAAATTGATTTTTTCACATCGCCATTTTTTGGCATACCATGATCCTGCACAGACCCAGGACCTAATTAGACACAATTAGACCCAATTATACCATTTATGACCTAATTAGACACAATTAGACCTATTAAGACATAATTAGACACAATTGACCCAATTAGACCCTTTAGGACCTAATTAGATCCAATTAGGACCTAATTAGACACAATTAGGCCCAATTAAACCCTTTAGAACCTAATAAGATCCAATTAGGACCTAATTAGACCCTTTATAACCAAGCTAGACCCTTTAGAACCTAATTAGATCCAATTAGACACTTTAGGACCTAATTAGAGACAATTAGACCCAATTAGACCTTGTAGGACCTAATTAGACACAATTAGACCCAATTAGACCCTTTAGGACCTAATTAGACACAAATATACCCAATTAGACCCTTTAGGACCTTATTAGATCCAATTATGACCTAATTAGACCTTTTATAACCTAACTAGACCCTTTAGAACCTAAGTAGATCCAATTAAACCCTTTAGGACATAATTAGACCCTTTAGGACCTAATTAGACACAATTAGACTCTTTAGGACCTAATTAGACACAATTAGACCCTTTAGGACCTAATTAAACACAATTAGACCCAATTAGACCCTTTAGGACCTAATTAGATACAATTAGGACATAATTAGACCATTTATAACCTAACTTGACCCTTTAGAACCTAATTAGATCCAATTAGACCCTTTAGGACCTAATTAGACACAATTAGACCCTTTAGGACATAATTAGACACAATTAGACCCTTTAGGACCTAATTAGACCCTTTAGGACCTAATTAGACACAATTAGACCCAATTAGACCCTTTAGGACCTAATTAGACCCTTTATAACCTAGCTAGACCCTTTAAAACCTAATTAGATCCAATTAGACCCTTTAGGACCTAATTAGACACAATTAGACCCTTTAGGACCTAAGTAGACATAATTAGACCCAATTAGACACTTTAGGACCTAATTAGAGGGTATATGCATGAAGATGGGGTACCAAAAAGGTGCCAAATTCCTAGGACCCCTTAAGAGACCTTACGACCCCTTAGGAACCCTAAGAATACATCTTAGGGTTCCTAGTACATATTAATGGGTCTCAAGGGTTCATAGAACATATTACTATGTCTTAGGACACCACAAGACACCTTACAACCCCTAAGAGGTACTCTTAGGCTTCCTAATGGGTCGTAAGGTGTAATAAGGGTTTGTAGGATCTGTTAATGGATGCTAGGACTCCTTAAGACACCTTACAACCCCTAAGATGTACTCTTAGGATTCCTAATAGGTTGTAAGGTGTCATAAGGGGTTGTAGGACCCATTAATGGGTCCTAAGACCCCTTAAGACACCTTATGACCCCTAAGATGTACTCTTATGCTTCCTAATAGGTTGTAACATGTCATAAGAGGTCGTAGGACCCATTAATGGGTCCTAAGATCCCTTAAGACACCATATGATCCCTAAGATGTACTCTTAGGCTTCCTAATGGGTCGTAAGGTGTAAAACATGGTCATAGGACCCATTAATGGGTATTAGGACCCGTTAAGACACCTTACAACCCCTAAGATGTACTCTTAGGCTTCCTAATGAGTTGTAAGGTGTGATAAGGGGTCTTATGACCCATTAGGAAGCCTAAGAGTACATCTTAGGGGTCGTAAGGTGTCTTAAGGGGTCTTAGGATTCATTAATGGGTCCTACAACCCCTTATGACCCATTAGGAAGCCAAAGATTACATCTTAGGGGTTGTAAGGTGTCTTAACGGGTCGTAGGACAAANCTCTTAAGACACCTTACGACCCCTAAGATGTACTCTTAGGCTTCCTAATGGGTCATAATGGGTCATAAGGGGTTGTAGGACCCATTAATGGGTCCTAAGACCCCTTAAGCCACCTTACGACCCCTAAGATGTACTCTTAGGATTTTTAATGGGTTGTAAGGTGTCATAAGGGGTTGTAGGACCCATTAGTGGGTCCTAAGACCCCTTGACACATTAGAACCCCTAAAATGCACTCTTAGGCTTCCTAATGGGTCGTAAGGTCTCTCTCTCTCTCTCTCTCTCTCTCTCTCTCTCTCTCTCTCTCTCCTTTTTTCTTTTTNGGTCTCTCTCTCTCTCTCTCTCTCTCTCTCTCTCTCTCTCTCTCTCTCCTTTTTTCATTTTGTGTGTCTAATATAGGGCGTACACCCTATAGTGCATACGCCCTATAGTCCTTATAGGGCGTATACACTATAGCGCGTACGACCTTTTAACAAAATTGAAGTTTACCGAACGCAAGGCTTGGATTTCCCTTGGAGTTCCAACCTAAAGGCTTGGAGGATTCAAACAAGTTTGAGATGATTTTTCTAGCAAACCTAGAAAAAACAACATTTTTTCTTGTGTGCTCCCCATCAAGTTTGCACGTGGTTCAATAATGATAAAATTAGGCGGCATGATATTGTAGATCTCTCTGATAGCTGTCTAACCATGTAATTTATTTTTAATTCTCATTATGTTAATCTTTTCATCTCTAATTTCTTTTCTAAGTATGTCTATTTTTTGTCAAAAACCAATGTGTATTCATTTGGGCTTAGATTTTGCCTCGTTCATCGAATTTTGAAAAAAATTACATTTTCAAAAAATAGACTCCACTCTACACACTTTACAAAAAAGAAGTTTTGATTTTCATTTAGTTTTCAATGAATTCTATGGGGAGCACACATAAATTTCATGTTTTGAGGATGTGTCCACTTCAGAAAATGGCAAAAAATCACACTTTCATCAAAAAATTAGTAGAAAAATCAGGGATAAACTAGGTGGTGTTAGCTAATTTATCACTCGAGCGATTGTTTTTTTTTTAAATAAGTTAACATTTTAGGGGGAGCACACCAAACGCTATGTTATGTTTTTTCACAAAAAATAGGACCACTTTTTGTGCTCCCCCTTTTTGAGGGCCTTAATCTCAACCATTTATAAAATAAATTAGTAGTTTAGAAACTAGAATTAGAGTAGAACAACTCTTGTTTTTGTCACATTTTAAAATTTTGTGTGTAACTATCCTCAATTTCTCATTGAAGTTCAGAGTTTTCTGATTTCAAAAAAAAATTGTGGCATCTTATACCTCTTTTTGGTCCCCCATCTATGTGCACTTACCCTCGATCCAATTAGGACCTAATTAGACCCTTTATAACCTAACTAGACCCTTTAGAACCTAATTATACCCTTTAGGACCTAATTAGACACAATTAGACCCTTTAGGACCTAATTAGACATAATTAAACCCAATTAGACCCTTTAGGACCTAATTACATCCAATTAGGACCTAATTAGACCCTTTATAACCTAACTAGACCCTGTAGGACCTAATTAGATCAAACTTGACCCTTTATGACCTAATTAGACACAATTAGACCCAAATAGACCCTTTAGGACCTAATTAGACACAATTAGACACAATTAGACCCAATTAGACCCTTTTGTTTAAAATAATTATATCTTTGTATGCAGGAAATTCTCAAGCACAACCTTATGCAGTTGGAGAAAGGTTGTCGCAAGGTGAACAAGCCCATCCTTTAGAAGTTGGAGAAGGATCATCGCAAGGTCAACAAGCTCAACAAGTACAACCTTTATAATCCCAAACAAGTACACATCTCTCTCTCTGACTCTCCCCCACTATCTCAATTTAGTTTCTTAGTACAGTTAATTATGCATTTTGGGTCTTTCCACTTAAGATGAGCTATTAAGAGAATTTTTATTTTATTTGCAGCCCAAGTACAAACAAAAAATGAGAATATTATTCTAGCCCAAGAGTTGAAGAGCAAAATTAATCATAAAATCATCGATCATTTAATCAAAATGGATGTGGAAAAATTGAGAGATTATGCTAAACAACCCATAAATATTACGAAGAGGGCATTGAATAAAAAGTATATAAGGAAATAATTGCACAATTTGAGAATCACGATACACTTGAAAAAACCCAACTATTATCAATTACACTTCTTAAAGATGAGTTAAAAGAGCCATTAAAATTTGTTGGGTGTAGATGCAAGCTTGAAAAGGACAAAAATGTCTAATGTATAAAAAAATATTGTTGAAATTGTTAAGGAAGGTTTGAATTCCATTGGGAAAACAACTAGATCTACAGATAAGTCTATTTCAAGAAGAGTGATACTGACATCTATTTTAAATAAAAACATGTCCCAAAAAGACAAATTTCTTCACTTTCTTCCCATATCGGGTACAGTAGGAAGACTTAGGACATTATTTGAAAAGGAGAATCAATTTGGATGATACTACATTGGAAGGTAATTGGGCACTAATGTGTAGATCTTTATGCTCTGATAGGATTAACGAAACAGTTAGGATCTTGGTTATGACATTTTGGACTGATCATACTCATCCTTCACCAAATACAAGAGATGTTATCAAGAAGAGGATTGGGCCTAAGAAGTATTTGGAGCACACAAAACATTGGTTGGACAACACACAACATGAATTGTATCTCTCATTTTGTAATTCAAATCCTGACATTAAGATTGGACAAACAAACTCATATTTTGTAAAGATAAATAAATCTTTTGAAACTTGTTATTGTCGATACCATGTTGAATTTGATCTCTACTATCAAGGGTTTAGAAAGATGATAGAAGAAAATAATGGCTATCAAAATTCTTTTTTGAAATGTCCAAGTCAATTCATAGTATCAATCTTATGTAACAAATCAATTGATCATGATATACCTAAAATAGATTGCATAAGAGGAAATTGTCAAACATGCGGGGATTTGGCTAAATTTCCTTTGAGAGTTGAAGATACTGACATGATGAGGATGGTAAAATGAAAGAGTTACAAGTACATAAAGTCTAAAATGAAAGTTGGGAAAAACTCAACAAGGTTGGAATATGTAGAGGAAGAGATACATGTCACAACATTTATGGAGAATTTTCATAAATTAATACAACCATATATCATGTTTTTTTTGCTAAATGGAAAGTAGAACAGTTCCAACTACTAAGAGAAACTTTTCCAGTTGGAACAATTTGATCGGTTGTTGGCTTTGTAGAAAATTACTATTTTGTTTCTCAAAAACAACTTCAAACAAAATACTACTATACAGAGAAAGTCACTATCATGGTACATGTTTCTTATCGACATGCACAATTAGATTTGGATGGTGTTGAAAGTACATATCAAACACAGGTCATAAAGAAAGAATATCACTTTTACATTAGTGATGATAAAGAGCATGACATACATTTTGTTGAGAATTTCTTTAAAACATTTTTTGGATATTTGAAAAACAAAAGCGTCAAAATTGAAAAGCATTTTGTTTGGTCAGATGGATGTGGACCACAAGTTAAATCAGCAGGGCCATTTTATGCACTATGTAGATATCATCGATACCAAAAGATACATCTTTGGAGTTTCTTTGAGAGTGGACATGGAAAGGTAGAGCATGATGGTACAGGAGCCTGTATCAAACGTGCTTTAAGAAAGTATCAGCTGGACTATTAGGGATATTGTATAAATAATGCTCATGATGTATTTGAGTGGTGCAAGACACATTTTTTGGTTCCAACTCAGGATCACACAACATCACGTTTGGATCGAGTCATACCATTCAGAGTATCCTGGGATATATCAAGTATAAATGCAACATCACTTGTTTTGAAGTTTAAATTAATGTATGTACTTTAAATTTATTTGAATTGAATTGAAGAACATGGTGTGTGTGTGTGTGTGTGTGTGTGTATATATATGATTTTAAGTGATGAAATGCAACTAATTAAATGTTTGAAAATGTTAAGTTGATGATCATAAAAGACATTAAATCAGTTAATGCATTGTATTTCCATTGGTGTCAACTTCATATAATATGTATGGTCATGGAAATACTGTCAAAGACTTCAAGGAACCAATGAATAAAAGGCTATGCTATCAGTAATGCATATAAGTCAAGTATTCACAAAGTGACTACATGCACGGACGGAGTGCACATCGATGGTCAAAGTAAAAGAGTAAAGTCACACTTTTACCTAACAAGAAAATGCACAGCATTACCGATGAGGAAAGTTATAGTATTTCTCGATGAGAAAAACATAGTGTAACCCGACGGATAGAATTACAGTGTTGCCCGACGGACGGAGTTTTCAAAGACAACTGAAGTCACACCGATGGAACACTCAGTTATCACCGATGACTAACTGAAGTGTTGACCGACATAACAAAGAGTTTAGAAATAGATGAAATGCTTAGCTATCAAGAGCTATATATAGAGTTAACTGATACTTATCATTGTTTTAATCATCTAGATAAAGCCGGAGATAAGTAATTGATTTAAAGTTGCTTTGTCTAGTTGGCAAGAAGATCTCTACAAGATAAGACTGGAGATTTTCTTTAAATCTATTGGAAAGAATTTTTGAACATGCCAAGAAACAAGGAAGCCAAGAAAAGGGGAAATCATGTCTATAAAGAGACAAACCCAATTCATTATGAATTGTGTTGGAAGAAAAAGAGAAGAGGAAAGATGCTAGAGAGAATCTGAAGGAGAAGAAAGTCTTCATTCATTCTTGATCAACAAGCTGAAGAGAGAGCTAGATTTTGTAGACATCAATAAAAAATGGGACAACATCACATAGCAGAGGAGTGTGGAGCAAAGGTATAATTGATTATATTGATCAGAGAGGTAATGCACTTACAACAGATCAAAAAATCTGCAATTGAGTTGTATGTATGAACAGATCATTAGTGTTTCAGTTTATCCAGTGAAGCATCAATTCTCTTAACTGAGTAGGACTTAACATTCTTCTATAATTGAGATACATCCCAAGGAGTATCAAAAAGTTTGGTCATATAAAGTAGCAATGGATATGCTCGATACCTATTGACAGGCCAAGTGAGTGTTTGATCGAGGATAGTAGCATTAGATTCTAGATACTAAGTGACAAACTATATTTCTAAATCCTCTAACAAGGTCATACCAAACAACATGTGTTTGTAACCTTTAACAGGGTTGGCTCCTAACAGGGCTCACTTCAGAAGAGTGAAAAATTGGGGTACCGGTCCTAGTGGTTTTTCCCTTAAGAGGGTTTCCATGTTAAAACTCCATGTGTCATGTTTTTTATGTTTCGTTTCTTTATAGTTTTACATTTCACATATGCAATTCTGGATTGATCGGTATACTCTATTTACTTACTGGGTTTTGGTAAATGAATGACTGCTTATCGGTAAACATATAGAAGAAGGTTTAACAAAGAAATCTAACAAGTAGTAAATTGTTATAAGTATTTCAAGGCATTCATCTTGTAGGACTGAAGATAACTAGAGGCATAATATGTGGTTATAAGTTTTAAGGGTTGATTTAAGGATTGATTTTTTAGGCCACTGATTCATCCCCCCCCCTTAGTTATTACTAACAATTGTTATTAGAGCTTGTGTACTTAGAAGGAAGGTTTCAAGACCTAGGATAAAGATGACAAGATGAACAGACAAGATGTGCCTAAGTTGAACAAAGATAATTTTTCTTCATGGCAGAGCAGAATAAGACTCCACTTATCAGGTATTGGAAATGATGTTACTCAATACTTAGATACTAAATATGTATTTTCCATAGGTGCACTGATAGTTGAACAAATGAGAGAGAAGCATGAGCACAACTGCATGATAATAGAGCTTGCTTCCTCACTCTCTGGTGCTGATTTTGAAGATGTCAAAACCTGCAAAACTGCAAAGAAGATGTGAGAAAAATTGATGCTTGTACATGGTGGTGACAAGAATGTTTTGAGAGCCAAGGCAGAAAGCCTTAGAGAAAATTTTGATGATCTCAAAATGAAAGAAGGTGAAAACATCACATAGTAAAACATAAGAATCAAAGAGGTAGTCAATGCTAGCCGAGGAGTTGGAGGTGTACTAGAAGATGATACAGTGGTAAGTAAAGTTCTAAGAACCTTGCTTCCTACTTATGATATTAGAGTATCTATCATTAAAGAAATGAGAGCAGTAGAAAATAGCAATGTTACTCTAGGTAGTTTGATTGGAAGACTGATTTCATTTGAGATGAATAACTTTGATAATAGTGTCTTACCAAACATAGAGTCTACATTCAAAACTTCTATGAGAATAAGTAAATCAATTCATAAACACACTATGAGAAAAGATAGTGATAGTGAAAGTGAAGAAGAGGATCTTGATGAAATTGAAGCACTTATGGCTAGAAGAATGCAGAGAGGCAAAGGTAAATACAAAGGTAAATTACCACTTGATTGTTTTAATTGTAAAGAGATTGGACACTTTGAGCTGCAAGATGTCCTAACATAATAAAAGATGACAGAAGTAATGACAAATCATTTGAGAAGAATTCTGACAAAGGTGATTACAGAAGCTACCAACAATCAGAAAGAAGAGATACCTGAGACTACAAGGACAAAGGAAAGAAGGCCAGCTACCTAGCTAAATGCAAAGATGAAGACACTGAGACTGAATCTGATGAAGACATTGAGATGGTGTTTGTGGTAGTAAAAGATGATTCAGATGATGATGAATAAAGGTACGTAGAAACTGCACTCATATCTAAAGTTAGTAAAAATTATGTCTAGATCATAGATAGTGGCTACACTCACCATATGACCGGTAACAAACAAAATTTTGAGACTTTTGAATACTATAATGGTGGTTCAGTAAGAATGGGTAATGATACACCTTGTCTAGTTGAAGGTAGAGGAACTATAATGTTGAATAATCAGATAAAATGTGAAAATACTTATTGGGTAAATAGATTGAATTATAATCTATTGAGTGTTTCTCAGTTGAATAATTTAGGTCCCAGAGTAGCATTTGAAAATAAGAAGACAAATATCTTCAATAAATCAGGAAGTTTGATTGGTACCGGTGAGTAGACAAAAGGTAACTTATTCTATCTGAGTGATACTGACACCACTTTTTTGATTGCTACAAATGAAGACATATGGTTGTGGCACAAAATATTGTGTCACGTAAACTTTGACAACATGATAAAGATAAGAAAAAAGAGAAATGTCAGAGGCTTACCAACGATGACTAAGCCCGATAATAACATGTGCCAAAATTGTCAAAAAGGTAAGATGACAAATTCTAGTTTTAAAAGAAGAACCCATACATCTTATACAATTCTAGAATTAGTCCATACTGATCTATGTGGACCAATGAGGACAAAGAATTATTAGGGAGAAAGATATTTTATTCTCTTTGTTGATGACTTTTCTCGAATGATGACAGTTATGTTTCTAAAAGATAAATCTGAAGCATTCAAGATGTTTAAATGGTACAAAGAAATGGTTAAGAAGCAAAGTCGTAAGGAACTAAAATGCTTAAGATCAAATAGAGGAGGGGAATTTATTTCAGATGAATTCACTAACTTTTGCAATGAGAATGGAATCAAAGGATAGGTCTCTGCACTGAGAACACCATAGCAAAATGGAATTGCTGAAAGAAGGAATAGATCCATTGTTGATTGTGCAAGGACACTGATGATAGAGAAAGGAATCACCCAAATCTTCTAGAGGGAAACTGTCAGTAATGCTGTTTGCACATTAAACAGAGTACAATTGAAGAAAGACACCCTATGAGATTTGGTATGGTCACACACCCAATGTAAGTTACTTTAGGATCTTTGGTAGTCAATGTTATATCTTAAAAGATGATAGAAATGGAAAGCTTGACTGCAAGAGTGATGAAGGTATCTTTCTAGAGTATTCCACCAAAAGGAAGGCTTATAAATGTCTCAATAAAGCCTCTAACAAAATTGTTGAAAGTGCAAATGTAAAGATAGATGAATTCGTAGAGAAGAATGAAAAGGAAAGCACTAAAGAACCAGAAGACTACATCAGGTTTGTTTACAATGATGAACCTGACACTCTACCTGACCAACAATGTAGAGCTCCCGAGCAACAGATCATTGCACCCGATAATCAGGCTATAAATACTGAAGATCAAGATATTTCTCAAGATGATGTACCAAATGATGGAGAATAGAATGAAGGAAAAAATGATGATCATGATGATAGACAAAGGATTGAACCTATACTTTCCATATATGTTAGAAGGAACCATCCACAGGACCAAATCATAGGAGACAAGAAGGCTGGTATGAGAACCAGAAGTAAGTCTCTAAACAGAAGATGTCTTATTTGTGATTATGAACCCAAATATGTCAATGTTGCACTTGATAATGATGAATGGATAAGTGCTATGAATGAAGAGATTAAGAAGATAGAGAAAAACAAGACATGGACACTTGTACTGAAACCAGATGACAAGAATGTCATCGGTACAAAATGGATATTCAGGAATAAACTGAATGAGAATCGAGAAGTCACAAGAAATAAAGAAAGACTAGTATGCAAGGGGTATGCACAAGAAGAATAGATTGACTATGGAGAGACCTTTGCACCCATTTTTAGACTAGGAGTAAGAATATTACTTCCTTATTCTACATATAAAGGCTTCAAGGTATACCAAATGGATGTCAAGTCTGCATTCCTAAATAGAATACTTGAGGAAGAGGTATACATTGAGCAACCATAAGGGTTTGTTGATCCATACAAGAGAAACATGGTATGTAGACTTCACAAAGCCTTGTATGGATTGAAACAAGCACCCTGATCTTGGTATGAAAGACTTCATTCCTATCTCATAAGTATTGGATTTGTAAGAATGAGTGAAAACAGTAATATTTTTTTAAAGGAAGATATTGATGCTAACATTTTGATTGCTGAAATATTTGTTGATGACATCATATTTGGAAGCAATGATATGCTATGAAAATCATTTGCAAATGAAATGAGAAAAGAATTTGAGATGTCTATTTTTGGAGAGATCAAGTTCTTTCTTGGTCTATAGATCATGCAACAAGATGAAGGTATTTTAATTACACAATCTAAATACATCAAGGAGGTACAGAAAATATTCAAGATGGAAGAATCCAAACTAGTTGGAACACCGATGGCAGCTGGATGTAAGCTAACAAAGGAGGACAAATCATCAAAGGTAAATCAAACTTTGTACAGATCAATGATTGGAAAACTCATGTATGTTGTACATACTAGACCAGATATTGCACATGCAATAGGAATAGTTGCAAGATTTTATGCTAATCCTAGGGAATCACATATCACTATTGTGAAAAGAATTCTAAGAAATCTAAAGAATACCAAGGAATATGTCTTATGGTATAGAAGAGAAGGAAAATTTGAACTTAGGGTCTTTACCGATGCTAATTGGGCTAGAAACATTGATGACCAGAAGAGCACAACTGGAGGAGCATTCTTTATGGGTGACATAATTGTCACATGGATCAACAAGAAGCAAGGATGCATCTCTCAGTCTACTACAGAAGTAGAGTATGTTGCTGCTGCTACAAATTGCTCAAATATTGCATGGATCAAACAATTACTGGAAGGTATGCATATGCAAATTATTGAACCAGTAATTATCTATTATGATAATACCAGTGCAAGAAACACTTCCAAGAATCTAGTCATGCATGCTAAAACAAATCATATTGCCATCAAGTATAATTATTTAAGAGAACAAGTTTAAGAAAAGGAAGTGATACTTGAGTATGTGCAATCTAAGGAACAACTAGTCGATATCTTCACCAATCTACTGCCCAAGGATGCATTTGTGTACTTGAGAAAGAGACTAGGGGTCAGACCCTTGTCTGCTAGTCATTAAGATGACTAGAAGGCTGCATCAGACTGCATATTATCAGAATATCATTCATGTTGATGCAAGCAGAGAGATAGACTTCAAAGATAAATCTATACTCAACAAGGTATTTATCTACTCTGAGCAATAGAGTTATTACCAATAGATTGGGAAATTCAAGGAATATATTATGGATAGAAAGGATCCATTTGACATTACTTTTGTAACACCCCAAAATTGGCATCTTACAACCCTAACCAATTTTGTTGCATTTGTCATTCTTCTGAATCATCAAAGTCCTATTGTACTAGGCAATTCTGAGTTTTCACTGACTCTACTCGACCTAAGTGTCAAATGCAGAAAATCCTAAATCTG
>MU224246.1:49984-59995 GCA_018584345.1 Thuja plicata
AAATTTAGATATTCCTCCTTAAGAGGATTCCTACACATGGCACACACCAAATGTGAATGTGGCACACATAGAGTATGGGAGTTACATGCAAACTCCACCACTCATCTCTACTTAAGAGATGGCTCACACACACAAGTTAAGGTTCTAGGGTTCTCATAGGGATTCTAAGTTGGATTTCTTCTCTCTTCTCTCATTCTCATTCTTGCAATATTGTAATGATTCTTGGAGCATTTTGGTAAACTATTGGTTGATCAATTGAAGAAATCTCTCTCTCTCTCTCTCTCTCTCTCTCTCTCTCTCTCTCTCTCTTTCAGTATTTTGGTAAAATCCTTTCCTTTGCATACTCTCTTGGATTCTTTCCTTCTCATTTTCATTATTTTCTTTATAAATCTAACATCATTCCAACTGGGAACCATATTAGTATTTCTTAGGGAAGAGCTAAGGATGAAAATGGCCAAAAAGTATATGCTTTTCTTGAGATTCTTTAATTATCCAACAATTACCATTATCTATCCAACCATATTTATTATCAATTGCACAAGAATATAAATATGATTCAAATACTGCTCCTGTACAACTTGTCTCCTCTATGAAAGAAACTGTATGAATTTTCTTCACTCTACCAAGGGTTCTGTGTTCACAATTTGTTAGCAAAGTCAAAGAGTTGTAAGATAGTCAAAAAAATTAAACAAAACATTAGATTTTAAATCAAGGAAAAAAAATTCATTTGTTTGAATACTATCAAACTTATGTGGACTGAGTGAGAAGCTTGAGAAGGCCATTAGAGTAAGCATGATCCAATTCCTTGAAAAGCCCTAAACCTTATCCATTTGCCTTCAATGCATCACACAGTATGCCACATGTGCTCTCTTTTCTTTCATGTGTTTGTATACTAAAACGTAGATTGTGCATGTGTTTGACAAAGGCCCAGTCTTTTAAAGAAGGGATAGGTGGCATACATGGAGGATAGCCTGAAAGAAATCCAAATTGTATTCTTAATTTCAACAACAACGTCGTTTGTGCAGCGCAATAGATGGTTGGTTAGTTTCAGTGCACTGTAAGAGATGGTGGGATGTGCTTTATGTTCCTCCTCTCAGCATGGAGGTTTTTTTCTCTATAGCTAAGCAAGAGCAGATAAATTATTCGACTACTAGTTTATGCTTGTATGTTTTCCTCATCTAAATTATGCTTATAGGAGTTTATGCTTGTACCAATGTGAAATCACTAATTTATATATCCTATGAATCTATGCATGCTATATCTAACAATGTTTTGCCAGAAAAAAAATAGCCAAATTAATTTTATACACTAGAACACCTTATAATTTAATCAAAGGATTAGAAGTATTTACCAGAGTTACTAGATATGGCACACCCTACCCTATGTTGGCATACCAAATACAAATACATGTTGGATATGTCTGGGTTCAAGAATGTGTTTGTCTGTGTCATGTCCAAATAAATATTTATTAAAAGTGATAAAAATATACCATAAAACATAAGCAAAGCTCTAAATCCTAAATGAAACCCTGATTATTTTGGAAAAGTACAGTTGCAAAGTGGTTGTCCTTATGAAAAGGGTTTCATTGGAGGTTAGTTGTGGTATTGGTAATTTTAGATTTTTCTTATTTGACTATTGACATTTGATTGATGGAAAATATGCTTCATTTTAGCTAGGATTTCAAGAAATACAATGCTCTTTGAAATATCAACAAATTGTTTGTACTTCATTAATCGGTAGACTTTTTTATGCTCTTGCCCTTTACTTTTATATCATTTGCTTGTGCTCAAACCTTCGTATTATTTTGATCCACCTCGTCCATGTTATCCAATCTCACAAAATACCACTTGTTTTTATTTTGTTGACTTGAATACCCATGTAAAAGAGTTTGAAAATTTCTAGGAGACAACACGGTGTCAACTTTTAACAAATATAATATGTTCTACTTTTATTGACAAGGAAGGTTTTAATTTTTACCATTATCATTTATTTATAATCTTATCTTTATGTTTTATTAATTTTAATATTATTTATAATTAATAATTAATTGTATATTTTATAATGACAATAATACTTAGTTGTTTCGGATGTGTTGCAAATTTGTTCTTAGTTATTGACCTAATAATATGTTGTATCTGTATTTCAAAATTCAAAATTTAAAGATGAAATAATAATTAAAATGTTGTAGATGACCTAACACATCAAATTTTGTTGTTATTTTTTGCCATCCCGAATCTATTGGATTTTAGGCACTTTTTCAAACTTTTGTTGTGCTAAAAATTCTAGTGGGACATCCTTTGAGGCAATAGGCAAATACCTTGTTTGTCACAAGTTGCATGATAGTTGTTTTGAGTAAAGTTCTTTGTAGGCTTTCTAATTGGATATAACCTTTGAATGATTCTTATGGACAATAATGATGATGATTGATAGTGATACTTAACAATCCTAATAGCCTAGGAAATGTCTATAATGCATGTCCTTAGTCCTTAAAGTTTGATGATTTATCAATGGAGTCTAGAGTAAACTAGGTTTCGGTCCTATTTTTTCTAGTTTCATCTTGTTGATATACTTATACGCTTCGAATTTGAGATCTTGAAGTATGTTTGATTGTTCCTTTTTGGAGTTGGAATATTTTATATTTTCTTAAACTTATAAGACATGCTTATTAAGGGCCTTTATATTAGTAAATGTCTGTAACTTGATCCAAGGTGAAACACATCATATTTTTCCACATCGGGAACTGTACCGGAAACAAAAAGAAAATTTAATTCTCACTATCACTCAAGCAACTATGAATAGATTGTAGCAATAGTTGTGTGTTGTAGGTTTTGTCTTATTAAAAAAAATGCTTTTGTAGGGTTTCATAACATTTATGTTACAAACTCTGCCTATTCTCTCTCTTCCAATATTATAATTTTTTGGAGTGAAACACTCATTGGTGTAACAATTAAACTTTTTTTAGGTGTAGTGAGATAATGATTTATGCGTGTCATAAGATTTAAGTTAATTGTCCTCTTACATTAGATTAAAATTAAATGTTCAGAGAACATTTAGCATGACATGCTTATTCTATTACTCAAGATTTTCTCCTTTTCCTTCAATATATTATCAAAATATATCTTCATCTGAACATAACCATTGCACCTTGTTGGAATGTAGTATACTGAGAAATATTGTGTCATATCTCTACCTTATTTGCTAGTCTGTTTTTCCTAGTACCCCTGATTCATAATCGCTTGCAGAGACCTCTGAAATTGATCTGCGCCAACATCTGATTTTCCGTGGAGCATAGGAACAACTTGAGCCATGCTTGGCCTCAAGCTCTCATTCTCCTCAATGCATAAAATGCTCACCATGACTGCTCTTCTTATTTGCTCAACATCTGCCTCGTGGACAATCCTTTCATCCACAGTGTCAATGAAGTTTCCCCTGTGAATTTGAGTGGCAGCCCAGGTGGGAAAGTAGCACCGAGATTCCTCCACGCTCAACTCCAGATTTCGTCTGCCTGAGATAATTTCGAGCAGTGTCATGCCGAAACTGTATACATCTGCCTTCACTGTGATTGGCATGCCGGAAATCCACTCGGGAGCCAAATACCCTCTCGTTCCTCTCGTTGTAGTCAGCACTCTGCTCAAATACCTGCCAACAAGCTTTGCCAGCCCAAAATCAGCCACTTTTGGACAAAAATTAGCATCCAGAAGAACATTTTCTGGCTTAATATGGCAATGGATGATGCGATCTCTGCATTCTTCGTGGAGATAAAGCAGCCCTCTTGCAATGCCTAAAGCGATTGCAAATCTGGTATTCCAGTCCAAAGCCTTCCCTGCTGCTCTGGACTTCCGGCTCAAGAAAAAGTTGAGAGACCCATTTTGCATATACTCATAAACAAGCATTCTTTCAGATCCCTCTACGCAGAACCCCCGGAGCCTCACCAAATTCACATGATTTATGTTTCCAATTGTGCTTATTTCCGCACGGAATTGCTTTTCTGATTGCGCCGAACCCTCTAATTTTTTCACCGCCACAAGTGTTTTGTCTGGGAGGGTTCCCCTGAAGACAGACCCAAATGCCCCCTTTCCCAACTCATGGGCGAAATTGCCCGTCGCAATTCTGAGCTCTTTGCAGGTGAATGTTCTCAGCGATGACAGTGTGTCTTCATTCTCGACCTTCTGAAGGACTCTTCCACGCCACCGCTTAATACCCAAAAACAGAGTACCCAAAAAAGCAATACCCAGAGGAATTGAAATGAAGAGCGCAATTTCTCTGCTGGTTCTTCCTCCCCTGGATTGCGATTGCTGCAAATCGGAAGCAGCCAATCTCACGGAGAAGGCCTCTCCCTCGGACGAATTGTCCTTAGCCCGCATGCTCAACAGATCGCCAAACCACAATTTACAAACAGCAGGATTGGAACCAGTGAGGGCAAATGCCGAGCAGGAGCAATTGTTGAGGCACGTAGTTTTGCATCCTTGCAGAGTCAATTCTTGCGCATATTGAGGAGCTTTTTCATCGGACAAAGAGATATTGGTGACTTGGAGGAACCCATCAGTTGTTGCCCTGCCACTGCCAGTAATGGCGTCTGTGCAGCTCAATGGACTCCGCCGGACACAGCCGCTCAACCACCACTTTCGTGAATTCCACGCCCAATCATCTGCAGGATGGAATCCTTGCATGCAGCTGCATAATTCAGTGTCTCCTGCGCTATAGCAAACTCCATAAGCCCCGCAGGCCCCATACACGCCGCATCTTAATTGGGGTCTTGACAAGATCATGCTCCATCTGCTCTTATCAATCCACAGAAAGAATAGATAGTATCCATCCCAGTTCAAAACTTGCCTGATGAACATCGAACTAGCTTGTTGTGTAAGCCAATATGTGTAGTAAATTCTTTCCGGAGACAATTCCACCACTTCATGCCCATATGAGGAACGAGAAATTGTGTCTGGTGTAGTGGTATAATACCTCCCCATCCATGGCCCAGTGTTGTAATATGAAACACCATTTTTATAGTGTTGTAAAAAGTTGGTCTGTTCTGACGCAGGATTCATTTCCAGAACGAAGAGTCCGGCGGCTGGATCCGCCTGACTCTTCCAAGATGTTAGATTTATTCCTTTCCAAAATTTCATGGAAGGCAAAAATGTGTCTGTGGGATGTCCGAAGCTCTCCCACACAATCTCAGAACTGTTTTGGGCGTCTAGAAGGACAAAATTCCCAGAGTCCAGTATCACAGCTCTTGAGGCTTTGACTTGCTGAGAATCATTAGTAGACCAAATCGGGCCCCCTGCTAAATCAGAGACGGTGAGATAACCCTCTGTAGAGAGCATCAGAATTCCGGGAGCTTCTCTGAGAGGAGTCTCCCTGTTAGCAACCCAAACAATGGTCTTCTCAGAGATTTGGGCATACCAGATCCCAACATACCAGTTGTTGCTTCCATTGGGATTGAAAAACCCCAATTCAAATGTGCCATTCTTTGAAGTTATAGTCTGGTTTGCCCTCAGAGAAGCCCCTATAGAAAGAGTGTCTCTACCAGTGACTCCCAATAAATCGGGATTGCAGAGTGAAATAAGCATAGCTAGAGCTGTAAAGAAATAGCTCAAACAGTTTAATGCTAAATGATCCATACTCCTACTCCCAGCCTTCACTTTTTCTTGATGATAGCTTTTAGTTAGTGCAAGAACACGATCTGCTACTTATGGCTGTGTCTGGACTCTGTACCTGCTACTTTTGAAAATCTTATACTGCCGAACATGCAGTTTTTCATGGTTGACTTGAATGTTCACCATATCTAATAAAATACTGTCTCCTGTAAGACATGGAGTCTGGGTACGACTTTGTAGTCAACAATACTCATTATTTTGTTAGAATAAATGTATATTTTAAGAAATGAATGAAAGTAGTTTTTAATAAGAGGCCAAACAGTCTATGAGACTTACTGGTAGCCAGTAACAAAATGAAAAAGTGGAAATCAAACACATCAAGCCTCACCAACTAGATTTCTTTTTGTTTCTCAAGCTTGGATTTTCTGCTGTGTATCTTAGTTAGGAAATCTGCTGCCCATGTGATATAGACTTATTCCATGTCTTTTATGTTGAGTTAAAATGTGTATTTTAGTGCAGGTCCAAACACACATTGTATTTTTCAATATTATATTTTCTCAAATTATTCAAATTTATCATATGATTTTCTCTCTGAGTTGTTAAATCTTTTATCTGCGTGTTGTAATTTTTTTAATTATAATCTTTCATGTACAAAGAACCTGATAAACAAAAATGGTTGGTAATAGGAACAACTTGCTACTATCTTAGATTGCCATAGTAGGCAAGGATCCTGGATTTTAGAATTTATATTTCAATTTTAACTTTTCCCATAGCAGATTTTTTAGTTTCATGAAAAATCAAGTCAATGGAATGATCTGAGAATGAGATGGGTAATTTTAGTGATTTTCTGTAGGAAAACATAGAGTTTATGATGCAGATGAATGGAGAGGATTTGACATCAAATTTAATGCAAATTCTCCTTTCAAGCCAGTTTCTGTCATGACAAACAGACTAGACCAGTGATGATCAAAGATGATGGCCCATCATGCTCATCCTTTGGTGAACAATGAAAGAAGGCACATGCCATAGATCTAGAGAATGCATTACAGACAAAAGAAAATACCGGATTTGAAGTATAAGTAATCCATAAATAAAATACATACACTTGCTGCTCAACATCACTTCAGCAATGGTGTCAACATAATGTTTGAGAATGAGCTAGTCAAGGTAAACTTTGAGCTTAAATCATCTTGACATTGTAGATCTTGAACTGAAATTAAATTTCATACTATTTGTTGTTTATGATTTTATATTTTCAGAAATGGATTTCTTTGATTGCTGCTGAGTCACTACTACTAGAACATGATTTTTCGTATGCTTTTTCTATTGAACCTAAAGGTTGGTTTTTTGTTTCAGGAATCCAACGAGCCAAATTTTTAGCATTTCAAAACTTCTGGTCTTCTAAAGATCAAGTTGATTTTTCTGAGGATTTTGTACGCTTAAGATCAAGAAGGGGTCAAGCAACTAAGAATCAACGCATTTATAAAAGGGTAAAAATACTAAAGAAATTAAAATCTTCTATATAGTTTTTTCCAGAGGCTTGTATCAATCATTTTTATGGATTGTGAGAATGTTCCTTATAAAATCAATGAATAAAACTATTTGTAATTCATCCCCAACTGCAGAAGAGAAAGGAAATCAGGGTATGTATGAAGAAGTTGCATAACCTTATTCCTGGTGTCAAATTATAAATTTGATTCATTTCTTCTTGAGTTGTGAATTTCCAACCATTCCTACATTCCACTGTTTTTAACAGTTGTATCTTGTTCTCCATATCTGAGCAATCTTGTTCTATGTGGTCATTCTACATATGGGTTCAATAGAAGACTCGTACTACTGCCCGCATCATGCATTTTATTCTCTTCAAGAGCTATATATGTTTAAAGGCTTTGAGAGTTTCAAGCAAATGCAATTTCCACTTGTAAAGCCAGCACCCTCCCTACCTATTACAAAACAGTAGCTTTTGAACAGGGACATCCATCTAAGCATAATGCAGAGGGATTTGGTTAAGTACTATAATCGACAATTTCAGAAAGCTGCAAGCATTATTTCTTAATTGACTGTTTTCTTGTACTCTTGGCCTGTTGAAAACGATTCTTTTTCTTTGCAAATTGGGTTGGTGCTGAATTGCACCTAACTATTGAAGTTGCTAGAGACGAGTGAGAAGTATGCCTTCATATTTACTTCTTGATATTCACTTTTTTGTACTATGCAATTACGTACTCCTGTTAGGCAGGAACCATCAACTCAGGAAGGCAGAATTTGACCATATAGAACCTTCTGCAATTTAAAAAGAAATAGTCAGGTAGTCAACTTCTTTAGAAGAAAATAGCAGTCAACTTAGTAGGGAGCGAAAATACAAGCATCATATGCAGATATAGATGTATGTATATCGATATCGTTATATACTGAAAAGTATTGTTGTACATCTCAACTTCTTTGCTAGTCTGTTTTTCTTCGTGGCCTTCATTCTAACCACTTGCAGAGACCTCTGAAATTGTTCTACGCCAGCTTCTGATTTGCCTTGAAGCATAAGAACAACTTGGGCCATACTTGGCCTCAAGCTCTCATTCTCCTCAATGTACAGAACGCTTACCATGGCTGCTCTTCTTATCTGCTCAAAATCTGCCTTGTGGACAATCCTTTCATCCACAATGCCAATGAAGTTTCCCTTGTGAATTTGAGTGGCAGCCCAGCTGGGAAAGTAGCACTGAGATTCCTCCACGCTCAAGTCCAGATTTCGTCTGCCTGAGATTATTTCACTGTGATTGGCATGCCGGAAATCCACTCGGGAGCCAAATACCCTCTCGTTCCTCTCGTTGTAGCCAGCACTCTGCTAATATCTCTGCCAACAAGCTTTGCCAGCCCAAAATCAGCCACTTTTGGACAAAAATTAGCATCTAGAAGAACATTTTCCGGCTTGATATCGCAATGGATGATGCGATCTCTGCATTCTTCGTGGAGATAGAGCAGCCCTCTTGCAATGCCAAAAGCGATTTCAAATCTGGTATTCCAGTCCAAAACCTTCCCTGCTGCTCTGGACTTCCGGCTCAAGAAAAAGTTGAGAGACCCATTTTGCATATACTCAACAAGCATTCTTTCACATCCCTCTACGCAGAACCCCCGGAGCCTCACCAAATTCACATGATTTGTGTTTCCAATTGTGCTTATTTCCGCACGGAATTGCTTTTCCGCTTACGCGAAACCCTCTAATTTTTTCACCGCCACAAGTGTATTGTCTGACAGGGTTCCCCTGAAGACAGACCCAAATGCCCCCTTTCCCAACTCATGGGCGAAATTGTCAGTCGCAATTTTGAGCTCTTTGCAGGTGAATGTTCTGAGTGATCTCGGTGTATCTTCATTCTCGACCTTCTGATGGACTCTTCTACGCCTGCACTTAATACCCAGAAACAGAGTACCCAAAAAAGCAATACCCAGAGGAATTGAAATGAAGAGCGCAATTTCTCTGCTGGTTCCGCTTCTTCCTGCCCTGGATTGCGACTGCTGCAAATCGGAAGCAGACAATCTCACGAAGAAGGCGTCTCCCTTGGATGAAGTGTCCTTAGCCCGCATGCTCAGCAGATCGCCAAACCACAATTTACAAACAGCAAGAGTGGAATCAGTGAGGGCAAAGGCCGAGCAGGAGCAATTGTTGAGGCACGCAGTTTTGCATTCTTGCAGAATCGATTCTTGCGCATATTGAGGAGCTTCTTCATCGGACAGAGAGATGTTGGTGACTTGGAGGAATCCATCAGTTGTTGCCCTGCCACTGCAATAAATGGCGTCTGTGCAGCTCAATGGACTCCGCCGAACACAGCCGCTCAACCACCACTTTCTTGAATTCCACGCCCAATCATCTGCAGGATGGAATCCTTGCATACAGCTGCATAATTCAATGTCTCCTGCGTTAAAGCAAATTCCATAAGCCCCGCAGGCCCCATACACGCCGCATTTTAATTGGGGTCTTGGCAAGATCATACTACATCTGTTCTTATCAATCCACTGATAGAATAGATAGTATCCATCCCAGTTCAAAACTTGCCTGATGAACATCGAACTAGCTTGTGGTGTAAGCCAATATGTGTAGTAAATTCTTTACGGAGACAATTCCACCACTTCATGCCCATATGAGGAACGAGAAATTGTGTCTGGTGTAGTGGTATAATAGCTCCCTATCCATGGCCCAGTGTTGTAATATGAAACACCATTTTTGTAGTGTTGTAAAAAGTTGGTCTGTTCTGGCGTAGGATTCATTTCCAGAATGAAGGGTCCAGCGGCTGGATCCGCCTGACTCTTCCAAGATGTTAGTTTTATTCCTTTCCAAAATTTCATGGAAGGCAAAAATGTGTCTGTGGGATGTCCGAAGCTCTCCCACACAATCTCAGAACTGTTTTGGGCGCCTAGAAGGACAAAATTC
>MU224246.1:64603-92148 GCA_018584345.1 Thuja plicata
TCCTTCGAAAATAATAGTATGATGCGTTCAATATGAAATCAGTTAGTATCTTTCAGAAACTCATACATTTGGAAATGTAAAAATATTCACCAGCGCCAAATTGGAAGCTTTGGAACAATCATTATTAGAAGCAAGAATGAAAAAAACCTAAATCTTAATGTTCTAGAACCAATGAAGAAGAATATATACATCGCTAAATCACAAGAGAACGACCTGATCGATAATGGGTTCTGTAGGTAATACAGAGCACGGCGTGGAGTGCAATGTAATATACAATTGCAAACTACCAACAAACGCATTTTGATTCCACACTCTATAAATTGATTTGGATGACCTCTCCTTGTTTAAATATATCTAAGCAACATTTTTCTTCAGTGCATAAAAGAAAATGACAAGGAAAGTATTGTGCGTAGTGGTAATAATAGCATTGCTAAATAGCAGAGTATTATGGCTTCCCTGCTTGGCTCGGAAAACCAACAAATTCAAGGAGTTCAGCAATGTGTCTACCAAATATCAGGATCACAGTTAGAAGGGTAACCGCCATCATTATAATTTGGCCATAGACCATGGATTGAAAAATCTGATGCAAGCTTCCCCGTGGAAGGATAGCAGCACCCATTTGATGTATCATAGTAAGATCCTGACCACTGTACACAAAAATTTACAAAATCTTCATCATCTAACTACAATAGTAACGCATACCTGAGATAGATCATAGAATTTGATCTCAAACATTTAAGAAAAATCTCACATTCAAATATAGAGATTGTTCATGCCAATAATTTGTTGACATCAATTTATAAACCATAATTTGATAAAAATATCTAAAAAAATCCACAGACAAATCCAGAAACAATTTATGCAAACAATCTAGGTCTATGATATTGGTATACATTGTTTTTCGATAAGGTTGTGCGAAGAAAAAATGGAGAAAGCAAAGCAACGGCAGTAGGGTTTAATTCCCATCGTTGGTAGGAGTAGGAACAGGGGCTGCAAAATGTTGAGCCCATAACAGAAACCATAGATTTAAGGAAAAATCTTTTCAGATATCTTATGTGTTCGGAGGGGAACTCCATTGGCGCAAGCGACATCTTGTCTATAACGTGCCTAAGCAAGTGTAATGTTGGGCATGAGGAGCACGTGGATCGGAGTTGGAAGCTGCTTTTGTCACGAAAAAGCAGCACAGAGTCTCCATAAAACAAGAATTCGGGCCTGAAAGAAGGGCTGTGGAGTGTGGAGAATACCCAATGTCTTCCCTCGACGGGCATTCAAAACGGAAGCCCGGAAACACATCGAAACTGTAAATCATTTTTCTCCTTCTGTGCACAAATCTGGTCTCTGTTTTCCTCTTCTCCGACCCATTTCACTAGATTCCCCGGCAGTACCTCCACCCGGACTCTGCCTCCAAACACAGTTCGACTCCTGCCACTGCCAATGCTCATGACCCGTGGGTAAATTGGGGCAGAGGAGGAGGATGCCCGCGGAGCTAAGGGAGTTCATGGCCCCGCAAAAGCTCCCGCTGGGGAGCAGCAAGAGCATGGGATTGAACACCATGTATCCCTCCATTGGGCAGGCCTGTGCGATGTTCAAGGATGAACTCAACCATTACATGGATTACAAGCCATGGGAGCTCTGCCAGAGGACAAAATTCTCGCCCAGAAGCTCATCCTCAAGGGCTGGGAGCCCCTTCCCCGCCGCCGATGCATCCCTCATACTTCCCCCAATTACTAGGAACCATACCCATTTCCCCAATCTATGTGGACTACTCCGCTCAATTCCTCTATTTTCTGGACCTCTTACACCTGCAAATACTACGCCTGCCTCATCGATTGAAAAAACCACCCGTGCTTCGACGACTGCAAGGAGTGCTTCGACCTTCAGCATAGGGAAAAATCCCGCTAGCTCAAAACTGGTGGCACGATTACTCCATTGATGAAGTTCTGGATCTGAAAAGGGGCACGATCAGATTGTCTGCAGATGGACGGCCCAGAAGCTCCCAATGGTAGTCATTAGGCTGTCCCCTAAAATACTCGGCGAAAATGACCTAAAATACTCAGCGAAAATGACAAACGCCCAGGATCATTTTGATGGTAGTCATTTGTGTCTCCAGCAGTTTCAACCTTAGGATGGTTTATTTTGCCCAAGTGTGTTCAAAGGGGAAACGCCTACGGCGTAATTAGATTAGGTTAGCTGTCCACTAGTGGGTCCCATAAGTTACATATTAAAAATTGATATTAAACCTTTCATAATGATAATTATTAATTGAATTTAAAATATGTAATACACAATATAACGTAATTAAAATATAATATATAATAATATAATTTGGATTATATGAATACTATTATTAAGATCATGATTAATTATAGTTTGTTTAAACTATATTCTAATTATTAAATAAGTCTTCAAAATTTGTAAAAACTAATTTAAAATAATATCAGTGTAATATATATTAGAATAAATTATTACTATATTATATTATATATAAAATATTAAAAAGTATAATAATCATAAATATAAATATAAGGGTAACTAAAATAATTAATTATAAAGAAAACTTTTTTTAAAACACTTATAATAAAACTCAAATTAACGGTGTATTAAAAGAGGGCATGAGAGATTGTATGTTGAGGATACTCTTTACATGGTAATGTTATATATATAAATGTTGGGCATCAAGATCCATAACGTTGAGGTAGTTGGATTCTATTAAATTAATTAAAATCTGGTTTGAGTTTTCATAAGTGTATATTAAATTTGACCATCACCTATGCATATCACTATCTCTTCTTTTAATTAAGCCAATAGGCTTTTCCTCTGGAGGGAGCTGGCGACCGTATGTGGCATTTATTGCCTCAGGCTCAAAACCTGTCTCACACTAAAAACCACCAGTTGTTTTGGTCTCACATCGTTTTTGTCTCATGCAGTTTTTGTGTGACGCGGTTTTAATGGGCATGTTGTTTTGGGATCATATCGCACTATATTTTAATATTCAACATATTTAGCCGATAGTCTATTGTATGTCAAAGACTCCCAGATTTATGATGTCGGATGTCAGGAAATTGAATCACATTGACGGGAAACTGAATCACATCGACATTTTGTGCTGGCAAAGTTAGAGAGGCCTGCTTAAATTTGCATGTGTAGGTGTTTGAATTAAATAGGTTGCGTATGGGTTGTATATTATTATTAAAAAATATAGTTTGCCTTAAGAAAAAACCCACTTCATTAATATTTTATGAAGACTTACATTGTGAAAAATACAAATGAAAAGAAGATAATAAAAGGAGAGAAAATTTTATAGTTTTATAGAGAAGGATTTTGACTTAGAATGTTTTCTTTTGTATTTATTATTTGAATAAAGTAAAGGGAATAAATTCTACGAGAAAGGGGTTAGGTTAGTATGTTAAGTTTTTACTAAAATAAACTTTTTAGCATGTTGTAAAAAATAATTGTTTGATTGAAAAAATAGTTTTTATTATTTAAACTTTTCAAAAATTTAAGAGTTCTTATTTTTAAATTTTTTTTATAATACCTAATTATTATTAAGTTTGTTTATTTAAAGATTACAAAAATATATGTATATTTAGAGCTAGAGAATGTTATTCAATTAATTAGTAGGTGTTAAATGAATAATTAATTTTATTATAATAATTAAAAAAAAATTGACTCTAAAAAATCCTTAGATATTGAAAATATTTTACAATTAAAATAATTAAATATTATTGTAGTTAAAGTAGAATAAGATTTTTTATTTAGAATAATTTGAATAAACTAAAAATAAATTAATTGATATAATTTTTTTTTGGTCTATAACAATATATTTTATTAATAAAGATGAAATTACAGTAAGAGATATATCTAGCACAAAGGCTTTACAACCATAGGAGCTATTAACTGGCATCATAGCTTTTACACAGACTTCATAGATATTTACTAATAGCATAGAGCTTTAATCAGCCTATGATGAACACCATAAGAAACAGTCATCGCCATTGGAGTCTACACCAACAAAACCAAACTGCAATCTTCTACCATTGTGATCATAAAGATTAAGGTAGATAGAGCCCTCAATCTTTCAAAAAGGGAACAAAAAGATCAAAAACTGCCCTTAGCAAGGCATCATTCCTCAACGGACCTTTTCCCTTGTCTTTGCCCACGCCTCAACCTAGGCACGACCTCAAAAACCGCTCTATTCCACTCTTCTTCTGGCCTGGACAGATCATCAACAAGGGCCTTCACATGTTGCCACTTCCTCCGTATGTTCTGTTGATAGGCATTTTTGTCAACATTCCCCCACCAGCTGAGGAAGGGGACACAACCAAATTCAAAGTCATCCTTCATTTCCTCGAAACACTCACTATAATCAAAGTCGACGCCTAGTTCGGCCCATTCAAGGATAGAATACAGACCTACTAACAAATCATGATCAAATAGGAGTTCAATGATGTGTTTTATCTCCCTCTTGGCCTCTCCCAGCTGCAGAGCCCAAGCTATTACCATGGAGATAATGTCTATGTTTGACCGACATTTTGCAAACCGCTCTTGATATTGGCTCCCTAGGACATCTAGGATAGCCATGGCCAAAGCTTCATTTTTTAATGTTCAGCAGTCCTAGAATGCGCTCCTTACTAGCCGACCCTTCTACATATTTCTATTTTTTTCAAGGTTCGAATAGAAAAAGTTGCATCCATCTCAAAACCATTGTAAATAGAAACCACTATTTGAGAAGGAGATGTGCAAGAAACATGTCGATAATGAATTTAAACAGCTACGAAGCAAGTGTAAAGGAGAAGTAATCGGTCACTTCATTTGACACTATCTCAAATCAAACATAATTACACAAACAAAGAGCCGTCGTTCTTGGATCTCCAACAATATTAATAAATGCCCACTTTCCATCAAATGCCAAGAAATAATCATTATGTTGACGCCATCTAAATGACAGTTGTCATTCCTCAAAATTCATCAACCACCATAAGGAGGACTATGATGTGTTTAGGTCCAGTCATCTCATCCGATCAAAACCTGACTTTTTCTTTCTTCTAACTCCAAATTGACAAATATGACCATGCAAGAACTGATTACATAAGTGTGACACCATCTTGCAAAGACAGAGAAGATCCAAACAAACTCGAACATGCATCAAAGAACACATTTAGAAGGTAAAATAATCAGGATAAAAGAATTCTGTGCAAACCACATTGATCTGTATAAGGTTAGTGGACCATTTGGAGACAATGTCCACCTCCATATTGCCTTCCCTACGAACATGGGTGAGTTTGAAGTCTGGAAAAGAGTGAAGGAGATGAGAGATCTCTTCTATAATGTTTTTTAGATGCCAAGCATTAGCAACACCATTTTTGATAGCATTCACAATTATTTGTGAGTCTCCTTCAAGATGGACTCGTTGAGGCTTCATCGTCTTTGCCATTTGAAGAGCCAATAATGCAGCATTGTCTTCGGCTACATTATTGGTGCCATCACTAAGTATTTGGGCCGCTAAGGCTAAAACATCCCCGTTGCAATCTCTAACCACTATGCCAGCACCCGAAGGCCCAGGGTTGCCTCGTGAAGCCCCATCAAAGTTAATTTTGAACCAGCCCGGGTCCGACTTCAGCCATTTTAGCTCCCCCCTTGATTTTTTGAGTGCATTATCATCTTTAATATTACCATTCCTAAATTTCAAACTAGGCCAATTGCAGTGAAGCTTCCGCTCAGCCCTAGTGTAGACATAACTTCTGGTAGAGGAGAGAAGAGAAGCCTGCATTGTTTCTTTAATAGCAATTATAATACTTGATTTGATACTTCGAATGTATCTTTCCTTATCTTGAAAGATCCACTTGTTACACTCCTTCCACAATTCCCAAATAATGATAAGGGACAAACCTTCCATAACCCTGACAAGGCAGTATTTTTTAAAGGAACCGACTAGCTTTGAAACACTTCCTTGATCCCATGTTGCATAGGCCCTATCTAATTCATTTATTCCTTTATCATATCCCAACACTTTGCTGCAAAAGGGTACTGAATTAACAAATGATTAACATCCTCTGATGTTGACTTGCACAAAACACATCTAGTTGGTCCTTGGAGACCAAAATTCTTCCTCCTTTCAGCAGTCAAAATCCTTTTTTGCACAGCCAGCCAAGCAAAGGCTCCTGCCTTTGGAAAACAATGCCTATCCCACAGTAGATTGATATCCTAGGGCAGAAGATCTTCATCTTCTTCTTGGGATATATAACCAAGCTTAACTGAGTAAGCCCCAGTTTTAGCTCGACACCAGATCAGCTTGTCATTCTGCTCAATTCTTGTAAAACTCCTTTTTTAAAATAATTCTT
This sequence comes from Thuja plicata, assembly GCA_018584345.1. Lineage (NCBI taxonomy): Eukaryota > Viridiplantae > Streptophyta > Pinopsida > Cupressales > Cupressaceae > Thuja > Thuja plicata. The sequence goes on from MU224246.1 coordinate 70,945, forward strand.
CCGTTAAGATTCTTTATTGAGCTGTTAAGTTTAGTGCATCCAGACTTTTCCAATGCCATTTAGGGCCAATAGTGGAGTTCCTACACTCTAAGTAATTAGACACTTTAGATCCCCAATGGGTAGTGAAAAGAACTCTTAAATCAGCAAATCTGTTGTCCTCTTTTAAGATTGGGTGGTTATTCCAAGAATCCTCCCAGAACAAGGATTTAACCCCATTGCCCACATGCCATGAAACATGCCTTTTGATAACATGTCTTCAATCTAGAATAAAATTCTAGATTGCAGAGCCTTTAGGAGGATTAACAGTGGTGAGAATCCTCTCATCTTGGGAAGAATCTAGGTATTTTGACCTTAATATTTTAACCCATAAACTATCCGGTTGACTGCAGATATTCCATACCAATTTATCCCCTAGTGCCAAGTTCATTTGTCTCCAATCCTTCAATCCAGCTCCCCCATTATGCTTTCTTTTACAAATTTTGTCCCATGCAATGAGAGGCCATTTATCCCCTTCCCCCGTCCCATTCCAAAAGAACTTCCGCATCCTTCTTACAATAGCATCCAAAACTTTATGAGGGATTTTGAAACAACTCATTGAATAAATAGGAATAACTATTACAACCACTTGGAGGAGTAGTATTCTTGCTCCAGAAGTGAGCCATCAACTTTTCCAACCTCCATTCGATTGAAGCAAGAGTCCATAAGGTTTTTCCATAGTTGAGGCTTGGAGGCTCCATCGAACAAAGGCACACCAAGATATTTTCTTGGTAACTTTCCTATCTTGATCTGCAAAATCTCACTGATCTGAGCTTGAACATTTCTATTTGTATGAAAGAAAAAGATCTAAGATTTGTGCCAATTGACACACTGACCTTTTGCCTTGCTATAACAATCTAAAGTTGATTTTATGACTCGAGCCTCAGCAAGTGAAGCCACACCAAGGAGGAGGTTGTCATCCACAAATTGTAAGTGTGTTGAGGAGTCTACACCTTCAGCAATCTTGACACCTATCCAGCTGCCTTCCAATCTTTTGCTAGTAATTAGTCTACCCAAAACCTCAACCATTATGATAAATAAGAAAGGGGCAATTGGGTCTCCTTGTCGGATGCCTTTGGAGGTTTCAAAAAGCCCTGAGGGCTGCCATTATCCAGTATAAAGAATCTTGGGGTGTTGATGCAGCTTTCTATCCATTTCACCCAGCCATCTGCAAACCCAAATTTCTTAAGAACATTTAGAATAAAGTTTCTATTAACATTGTCATAGGCTTTCTTGATGTCTAGTTTGATCATCATTCTATTTACTTTTGCCTCTTTAATAGTATGCACAACTTCATGTGGTATTATAATTCCTTCAATATTGACCTATTGGGTGCAAATCCACTCTGTTCTTCAGAGATAATACTTCCTAAAACACATTTGAGCCTATTAGGAGCAACTTTAACAATAATTTTGTAGAATGTATTACACAAAGCAATAGGTCTATAATCATCAAAAGAGTTAGAATCATATTTCTTTGGTATCATAGCTATAAAGGTGTTACTGAAATCTTTCAGCATAAACCCTTCAGCTCTTGATTCTTCAACAACTTGCCTTAGTTCTTCACCTATGATGTTCCAAGTTTTCTGATAGAAGAGAGCAGGGAATCCATCAGGCCCAGGGGCCTTGTCCCCTCCCAAACCGAATAAGGCAGTTTTCACATCATCTGAAGTGACATGACTCATTAGCATATCACTCTGAGCCTTTGTAATACTACTCGAGATGAGATCTAGAAGCCCCCCAGCATCATATCAACTGCTTCCTGATTGATTATTTTTGAATCATTGGTTATTTCACCAGCCGAAGTTTTGATAGAAATTTTTTTATTGCGAGCCCTTCTTGCCCTAACTGATTTGTGAAAAAATTTGGTATTTTTGTCCCCTTCCTTCAGCCATGTCTCCCAAGATTTTTGTTTCCAATGGATTCCCTCCCTAGCCAGCACTTCTTTGTATTGTCTGAGAAGAGAGTTTTCCTCCAAGTACATGTCTTCATCCATGCCCAATTCATTCACTCTTTCATTGAGGAGGTGTAAGCTTTTTTCTATCTTAATCTTTTCTATAAAAACATTTCTGAATACATCTCTGTTTCAAAGTTTTAGTTGTTCCTTAATATACTGAAGTTTCTTGAAAAAAATGAAAGACATATTTCCTTCCCATGTTGGAGCATTTCTCCACCAGTGCTCAAAGTTGTAATAAAAGTCCTTCGCTCTAAGCCACATTGCTTCAAATTTAAATGGAGATCGTTCAGGGACCATATCCTCTTGAATGTTACACATTATTGGGTAATGGTCTGAGCCCGAAATTGGTAAGATGTCTGTTGTGCATAACCAATCATGCTCCTCCCAGTTGCCCACCAAAAAAAATCTATCTAATTTCTCAGCTATGTTTAGAAAGTCTCTTCTTCTATTCGTCCATGTGAAGTCACTAGATTTGAATTCTAGTTCTACCAGTCCATTATTTAAGACAAAATCAGAAAAGTCTCTTTGACTTTTACTTTGCCACCCTCTTCCTCCTTTCTTTTCTTTAGGGCTTAGAATAACATTGTAGTCCCCTCCAAAGATGAAGATATAATCTTTTCTAGCATCTAATAAATTAGTAAGATCTCTCCATAACACTTCTTTTTCATTAGGGTTGTTAGGGCCATAAACATTGAAAACATAAAAGATAGAAAGTAATTGTTTTGATGTTACCTCAAACCACTGCCAATTTGGAGATTGATTGAGCAAGACTACATCCATCGCACTGTCATCCCATAAAATACCAAGGCCCCCAGAGGCACCAATTGCTTTTGAAAACACACTTTTCCATCTAGAGAATTTTGTAAGGAAACTCAGGTGCGGAAACAGCTTCCTACACTAATCTCTAAAGGAAAGTATTGTGCAAATTATTTTAAATCCTTACAATTTCAGATTTGTTAACTACTTTAACAATGATATTGCAGCCATATACCATGCATACAAAAAATAGAGAATGACACAATGATTTACCCTGGGGAAAACATTTTGGTAAAAAACCCCAACACTCCAAAACCTGCACAATGTATTATCTTCAACACAACGGTTACAACACACTTGCAATGCAAGTTCTTTCAGGAGACAACCGACACTCAAAGACAAATCTAGTAGCACCAGATCATACCAACAATACACTCTTTTTCTATATCTGTTTGCAACCCTAAAAAATGCTTATATCATGCGCTTTCCTTTTTAGGGCAACTTCCAAAGATAGTCGTATTAGGGTTTTACCATTCTCTAAGAAAATAGAAACCCCATGATTGTGGAAGAGTGTATAGTACTCAACTTTATCAGTTGCCACATGTCATTTCATGTCTTCACCCGTCATTGAATCTTCTAGAAATAGCTTTTACGTGTCATAGAAATCCGTCATAACCGTTTCAGCCATGATCTCCTGACACACAATTCAAGATGCTGACACATCAAGTGGAGTGACACATCAACATGCCAACTAGACATGTACACTCACACTTAATTACATTATTTGCAAGAAATACATTTTAAAAAACAAATAATAAGAATAGGAATTATCCAAGGTTGAGACACCTTATTCCTAACAAATTTATTCTAGAACAACCTTATATCATCTCCTTTTAATTTTGTTTCTTGAAGTAAAATTATATCTGCTCTCACTTGGTCAAGACCTCTCTTGAGAAAGTGAGTTTTTTTCAGGGGCATTGCAACCCCTGATGTTTCACGAAAGGAGCCTCATTGCTGTCGGGAAAAGGCAAACCTTTTCCTTGATCTTAGCAATTTTGTTTGGTCTGCTGTACAACCAGCTTGCTCCAGCTTTTCCTTTGTGGATTTCGGCCCTCTTCTTTTCTTTTCTCCTAATTTGGGCTTCTTAATTTTAAATTTAGATTGATGTAAACCTCTTTTCTCAAGAACATTGGGAGTATCCTCTGATCCCAAGTAATCAACACCTCCCTCATCACTATAGTAGCTTAAGTTTGAGGAGGTGTCCAAAAAATTGTCTCCACTATCTTGGGCCTCATCAAAAGAACATTCCACATTTCTGATGGGGTATATTTTTCCTTCTTGAAAATCTCCTTCATCCCTATCCAGATTAGCAGTTGTAATAGACTTTTCCTGAGCATCTTGAATTTGGTTTAGAGTAGCTAGAATTGGATGAAACCAGTTGATTCTATCTTGAGATGAAGTCCTTGAGTTGGGATCAGAAAATAACAAGGAGGGGGCACAGAAACAGGGCCTACACTAGTTTCCAGCACTGACGGAACATAATTGGCTTAGGGATTAAATTCAAGTGCAACAATATTCAATGTATGTGGTTGAGGAGAGGATCTAGAGGTCCTACCCTCACCTTCTCTGAAAGGGGGGGGGGATGAATGAAGTGTTGGGGCCATGTATTCTTGGAGAAGATCTTAGGCAATCCATTGTGTCATTTATAAATTTAACAAGAGAGATCTTAATATCTCTGTATTGGGGTAAAAGTTGACTATCAATATTTTCTAATGATAAATCTACATTTGCTGATTGATATACTCCCTGTTCATTGAAGTCAGGTTTACAGCTTCTATCTAATAACACTGACCCATAGCAGAGGGGATTGTGTTGACTTCCTTCTAGTGTGTCAGGCGCTATTATAGATTGCCTAAGTCCATAGTTCTCTGGTTGAATGACCCCTTTTAAAGATTCTGCTATTGAGGGAGACTGGGGAGTTTCTTTCACCTCTTGAGTTGACATTGGGCTATGAGTCTTACTCTATTGATATGTATCCATGGATTCTTTTGTGAACTTACAAATGTGTTTAGAGGTGTCTTGGCTATCTAACAGTTTAGGTCCCTGCTCGATCTCTGAGACCCTATTAATAATCATATCTTCTTCAAAGTGGATCGACCATTCGGGTTGTATTGTCCTACTAGCTTCGATCATTTTAATCCATTCCACAATGTTATTAATTTCAAGACCTTTTCCCTTCAGATTTACCTTAGTTTCTTCTTATGTCAGATTCTCCTCCTCTACTTCCACTTTTAGCATCCATTCCCCTTTGTCCGAGCCTAGCACAACATACTCAGGGATTTGATAGCATTTTTGTATTTTAACCAGGATTTTTTAATATATGTAAAAGTCATTTCTGTCTACCACCTCTTTTGACAGTAAGAATTTCCCTATGTTATTCCCTATTATATTTAGGGTTTCCTCATTTTTATATTCCCAGGGGAGGTTTGTAATTTTTAGCCAGACAACAATGTTTTCAACTTCCTCTCTATTTGGGTTGATGTTGGGTTTCCAGTCACGGATGTAGATGCAAAACCCATCTAGTGAAAATGATCCTCCTTTCAAGATCCACTCCTTATCCAAATTTGTAGGGCTAACCACTTAAAGGAACTCATTTGTAAGAGTTTTGAGTCAAAATTTCTTCCCCAGTTAGCTTCTATCCAAGTTTGAATTTTACCTAACGATGGCCATGGTCCTAGCCACTTCATAAAAAAGCTATTTCCCGAAGTCTAATCACAGATTCTTCCCATTGCACATTATCAATCAAAACAGAAGAAGTTCTGATAAGAATAGTGCCCTATACCTCATTGGCTGCTTGCTTGGTTGAGAAATCTGTGTTGACAATGGGCTTGGATGACCCCAAATCTTTAGGTTGCCAAAAATTTGCTTCAATCTGTTTGAATTTAAAGTTGTTGGGTGGCCTTAGGGTTTCATTCCGTTTCCAATACAAAAGGTTTATGCTCTCCCGTCTCCTTCCATTCCTGCCATTGTCTGGAATCCTTAACAGGTCTTGTCTAGGAGGGATCCATCCTACCCATGTGTCGCGATTATGTCCTCGATCGTCATCTGGGCCCCTAGATTTGCTGAAAGAGGCATGATTCCGACCATTCCATCCCCAATTTGAATCATTGTTTCTTTGATGACCCATTAACTTATTATTCCTGGTTGGAACCCAAAGTAACCTATTCTAGTTCCATTGCCTTGAACATGATCCTTCCTGTGTCGCAAAGTTAAGTCGACTTCTGTCAAATCCCTGGCTTCCCTGGCGTTTGTCTCCATGACCATTACCTCCAGAGCTGTTGTTGCTCTCCATTACATAATGTATTTGTAAATTGTTGAACCTTGGTTGTAAGCTCTACAGGCAAGAAGCCCCACTATTTCACCAAGGGTCAAGGTAACATGATATAAAAAATTATTATCGTGTTTGTTCATATAATTATAAAAATATACATATAGTTAAAGTTTAAAAAAAGTTATTAATTTAATTAGTAGATATGAAATGAATATAAGTTTAAAATAAATAATTTGATATAGTTACTATTATAACTATAGTAACATTTGTTTGATATATTGAATGAGGTGAAAAGAAAAATGACATAGTAAATAAGAAATGTTTTAAAATGATGAGTATAAATCAAACAATGTAAGTTTCGTAAATATGGAGCATTGTGTCTGAAAAAATTGCCTCTAAAATTGCGGTGAAATTGTATATAGCCTAACCCCAAATACTAATAATTGATCTCACCAAAAATGGATACACTAAAGTTTAAAAAAAATTATATACTGACTACTACTTTATAGCTTTTCTTTGAAGAAAACCAGCTACCAAAACTATATCTCACTAAAATTTAAATATAAGAACTTTTATTCATCTTTATTTAATAGTTACTGTTAAATAAGTACACCTTAATTTATGAAGATGAACTTTTAGTATTGTAAGCTGAAAATTTATTTGATATTCATTTAGTTTTGTTGTCTACTATTCTTGGATCATAAAAAAAAAGATACCTAATAAATCGACCTTGTCATCAAATCCTTTTGAAACATTACTTTTGAATAAAATTACCATTAGCATTTACTACCTAAAAATGCATTGAAGACAATTTTGCTTAGGAATTGTCTAAAATTCCAGGCGTTTCCCCTTCATTGACGCATCCAACCAATATATTTAAACCATTTAATTTTTTTGAACTGAGACGAAGGTACTCCAAATTCGAGAGGCCACTCAAAAAGGAGGGAGTAAAACCTTCCAAATTGTTCCAAAAGAGATCAAGGAGTGAGAGAGGGAGAGATCCAAGAAAGGTGGGAATCTTACCTCTAAATTAATTCTTCGAAAGTCCCAACTGTTGAAGGCATGAGAGATTTCCTAAAGGCCCACAATTGAACATGTAAAGTGTGGTGAGATTGGTGAGAGAAAGCAAGTATCCTTCCAACCAAGTATCTTTTTCCATGGTGAGACTCATGTTTCTCAATCCAAGAAGCTCCATCCCTCTCAAGTGTGTTATCCACTCACCCAATTTGTTGCTCTGCAAACCATTATTCTAGGAGAGGGAAAGGAATTTAAAGGTGGACATGTTGTCCATCTCCCTTGGAATGGCCCCATGGAGATCATTCCTAGAGAGGTCCAAGTGCTCGAATTGTTGTAGTTTAGTCAACTCTCTTGGAATTTGGCCAGTAAATTCACAATAAAGTAAGCTGAGATACTTCAATCTCCCAATCTCTCCAACTTGTGGAGGGATGGAAAGAGAGGTGAAGTCATTATAATAAGAGAGGTCCAAGTGCTCCAAATGTAGGAGTTGGAATAGACCATCTCGAACTTCACTCCACTGAATGGAATACTCCAACCAACTGAGACATAAGGTGATGACATGGGAAGTGTGTGGGTGACAACCCACTCCTTCCCAAGCGCAGCAGTCCAACCCTCTCCACAATTCTAGTGGCGTCAACTGGTATTCTCTGGAATAAGTGGAATTAATGCCTTTCTTGAAATCCAAGAGAGAATTTTGTTCCTCTTGTAAACATGTAGAGAAACAAATAATACAGGGAAACAATAATAACACCACCCAAATCCCCAAAGCCATTTTATTGCCTTCCAAAAAGAGAGAAAAACAATACTAATAGAAATCTCAGTATGTATGAGACAATAGAATGAGCAGCTTCACTTTGAAAATCTCAAAGAAGGCTTCTCTTGTCTGTAGATGAAATGGGATTGGAAGGAGAGGGAGATTTATAGCCCATTCAAAGTGCAAACATGTTGAAAAATCCATCCACGAGATGGAATATTCAGAGAAAAATGGAAGGTTATTGCACCGAAAGAGGACATTAACAAAATTTCCAAGTTAGTCTCATTTTTTAAGAAAATGAAGAGACAATTGGGAGCTACAAAAGTGATGTGTCAAACACGGCATTGGAATAGAATATCTCCTACGAATTTCTCAGCCGAAAAGTTTGATGAATTTTTCCCTCTCCTCCAATCGTTGACGGAAGTGTAATGGACGCTCCAAATCATTTCAATGGCAGTCATTCTGTCTCCACCATTTCCTACCATTGATGGTAAAAATCAGCTTAGCCTTTCTTATATGAAAATGCCTACGACGTAAAAATACTATCTTCTATAAGACATGGAGTTTGGGTACGACTTTGTCTTCAACAATACACATTATTTTGTTGGAATAAATGTATATTTTAAGAAAGGGAATTTTTTGTTAACTTGTAAGATTTCCCCAGAAAATCTGTAGCTTCACCACTCTTTCGCAACTCTCTTATGTGTGAAAGTATGCCGCCTTCTTTAATTAATGAATAAGAAATATTTGCCTAATTCCAAAATTTTCCATACCCATGGCACAAAAATAAAATGAAAGTCAAGAGTTATCCGTCTTGTTGGATAGATTTCCTTGAAGACAATTTTTACAGAGTTGGTGGAGGAGGAGAATAAGGATTTGTAGCAGTCTTAAGAGTATCTTTGGGTTTTCGCATATCAATTTGTGCCTGGGGAAATAGTCTAACCATGAGGATCCACCCCCACCTACTAGGTACGCCTATTTATTCAATCTTGTTCACTCTATCCATATCGCATTAATGTTATTAGTAGAAAAAAGTTTCCTGCATTTGAAGGGATACTCTCAGAGTCAGACAAGTTGTCCCAAATCTTATTTTCCACTAGCCCTTTGGAAAGGTCTATTTGAATGCATAAACATGCATAAGTTGACCTTGCATAATTGATTGTTTCTTTTATAGAGAAAATGCACTTGCCTAAGTTATTATTGTTATTACTGATAGCACGTAGGTTCTCAAGCTCCCAAAATTAGAGTGGGTGATATGGAAGCTAAACCCAAAGGTAGGCTATAGAGGAATCATAATAGGGATGAGAAGATGAGAACCAAGTAATTTCAGGCATAAAATGTCTCAGTTGAGAAAGCATGGCCTTATTTCTAGCACCTTCCTTCTATTTTCAAGTGAGTTGAATTCAAGAAAGAAAAAAACCCTTAGTGCAAGGGTAAATGCAAACTTCTTCCTTCGAGTCATTTCAACCATCCAGAGCGTCTCTCATAGCTAAGACCATTGCAACCTCGATCACCTTTCATTCTAAGAGACAACACATATCAAGAGCATTTGCATGGAGGAGAGGAGTTGGGGTAGCGTTGTGCAACATCAAAGCAAAGGAGGGCAAACCTAAATTTGAATTTTAAAATTATTTAATGTTTGAACTTGTTTCTGGTTGTGATTGTGTATTAATTAATGCAAAAATTAATACGCTAGTCAGAGCTCAAACAATTCAAGGGATTGTGGAAAACTAATGCATTTGATTATTTTTTATCTTGGTCTTGTGCTCTTATTTTATTGTCCTCCTTTGAGGTCTCTTGAGTGGTTTTGTAACAAAAATTCTTGAATATATTTTTATTCTCTCGGCCTTAATGATAGCTATTGTTGTATGGAAATCTTTATGTATTTTTTTCCAGTTTCTAATTTAATATAAATTTATTGTATTAGTAAAAAAATTGTCTAATTTTTACCATTTTTTTTTTCAAGTTTTCAAAGTTTATCATGATCCATTCAATCAATATTTTTAGATCATACTTGTTAATTAAACTTGCAAATTCGTATTTTGTGAGCAAATTTTAAATTTTAAGTTTTCTATAATAATTTTTAAAAATTATTCAATTAAATAAATTTAAATAGATAATAGAAAATAATATGTTATTTTAAATTTTGTATCTATGTATTTTAAAAATGGTATATATGTATAAGATTTATAATCAATCTTTGTATTTTGTGGATGGTAGGCGCTAGGGTTGAATCTAGGGTTTCATAATGTACATGCTGAATATTATTAGTATTTTTATGATCACCATGAATGCAAGGGGGAGGTGGGTGCTTGTTGTGACCTTTTCACACATCACCCATTGGAAATGGGACCCCTTATTTTGGTGGTTTGCTTAGACTTTTGCCTTGTGTTATTGTTGGATAGTTCTGGCATCAGTCTCCTGAAATTCATCCTGTTCCAAGTGGGAATTGTTGAAAGTGGCTAAGTCAAAAAATTCAAGAAACCAAAGAAAGTTGGAAAACTGAAATATAAGTCAAAGCTACTTTTGCACTTAAAGGCATGAAGTCACTGAGAAGTTTGGAAATTGTAAAATATACCAAAGAATCTAATGCACACCCATGAACATCAAATCCATGCACGGTCAAAGGTTTTATTTTAAGCATTACTTTGGCGACACCAATGTCTTGGTTTTATTTTAATGTTATAATCTTCAAGTAGCCTCCTTGTAAAAGTGACTTATGTCACTTGTTGTTATTAAAGATGGATTTGAGACTTCATCATTGTAAAAGTTAGGTAAATCCTAACTTTCTTTCAAAAAGGTAGTTATTCTAAGTAGTCACTTAGGTAGTTATTCTACTTGGGTGGTTATGCTAAGTGGTTACAAGTTGGTTATCAAAGATAGCCTATAAACACAAGGCTTATGTAATGTAGGGGGGAACTCTTACAGGGGAAAACTCTAGAGAAATAATTAGAGATATTTTGGAGAAATTTTATGCTAACACTTTGTACAGAAAGGAATTTGAAATTGTATAATTTCAAAGGTTAATGAAGAATGTAGTTTAGTTTGTGTGTTCTAAATGTGTTCTTGTGTTATCATTACCTACTTATCATATGTTAAGTTGGTAACCTTTTATACATGTGTGTTAGACATTTATCTATATGTGCAGTTGATTGAATGATACATAATCAGGCTTTGGTATCTTAGTTTGAATGTGGTGAAGTAGACTATCTCTTTGTATGTCGAGATTTATTATTCTTCTTTCATCATCATTGCATGGATAGACCTATTTGTTGATAAATTCTTCTATAATTGTTATCCATTTTGGAATCCTATCTTGTCTTCGTATGTCTTCCAATAGGGTTTTTGTCATTCTTTCTCTTTAGTTTCATGTTTTCTCCTTTTTGTACTTTCTGGTTAAAAATATGTAGAAAAATCTCAAATAACCCCATCATACAAGGGAGATGCCCCTCTCAAATGCAGAGGAAGATTGTGACAAATCGTTATTTGATCACAATCTCTCCAACTGTTGGCACAATTTTCACTACTCTTTAGGTACACACAGTTAATTGTAAAGGTGAATCTACAGTGACAAATCTATTTACCAACAGATTTTTGGCGACTCTGCTGGGGATCAAAGTGTCAATGAGTGATTACTTAGAAATTTCAAGGTACCTTCCCTGGAATAAAGGTTGGTGACTCTATCTAAAATTTTGAATTCAAAACAATGGCCTGGTACAAAGGAAAAGTTGAAAGTGATAGTGATAGCGACAGTGATGATGAAGACTTTCCATATCAAAAGAATCAAGTTCCGGATGAACCCATACAAGTGGATTTCTTGAAGAGATTTTATGGTGGCATAAAGATTTTTCCTAGAAAGATTCATCCTTTCTTGCTTCAAACCCTGCGAAAGATTGAAGAAAAAGATGGAAAAGATTATGAGTTTCTTTCCTATGATCATGAATCTTTATCAAAAAAAGGTTCCACATGCAAAGATAAAGAAGACTTTGTTGAGAAGTGTCATTCATCAAGTTAGATTAGTGACGGATAATGATGATGAGGAAATAAGTCAAATTCTTATACCTGCCCCTCAAAGAAATCAGATTCTAGATGATACAAAACAAATTGACTTCTTGAAAACATTTTATGGCAATATGGAACTTGCTCCTGACAAGGTACATTCATGTTTATTTCAAACATTGCAAGAAATGAAGAAGAACGATGAGTGTGAGATTTATTCTCTTGTTAATAAAACATCTGATGATCAAAATGTTAGAAGCTTGATACCAGTGAGCTTGAAGAAGAGACATCAAATTCCTTCCCTACAAACATGCAACCATATCTTGAAAAGATTGATGAAGAAAACATGCATCAAGATGAGTCTCATCAAATTTTTATTCTAGCTTGGTGTTTAGATGATTTTGATGACGACTTTCTATGTGGAGAAGATATTCTTATTCATCCACTACTAATAGTTGTAGAAGATGGCTTCGTTGATTAAGTCAATGCTTCAGTATCTATTGCACAATCTTGTACTTATATCACTGATGGAGAGGCAACAACTAGTGAGCCTCTACATACATTTTCTTGTCCTTTAAAAATGGAAACCTTCACTTTTGAAGATATCAATGAACTTCCATTTTTCTATGCAATTGATGGAAGACTTAAAGATCCATTCCAAGAAGAAGAAGATGAATCATATCTCCTCCAAAATTTCATGTAGTTAGAGTATGAAGCTTTCACATTCTAGGAAGATTATCCAGGAGAAGAATTAGTGGGTGGAGAAAATATGGATGACCATATGCATATTGATGAAAACCAAGGTATGAACTCATCCATTCCTTGGTGTACGAAGTCACTTGGTAACAAGACCACTAAGTTAGTTATATTGAAATAAAATCAACTCCCATCTCTGAAAAATGATCTTATCAATGGTGAAGAAAATAAGTGTGAAGTAATCTCTCATTTTGGGTCAGTATAAATTTTCCATCAAAAGCGCTACAAATTACAGGCATTGAAAGTTGCCTTGTGCATAAAGATGATATTAGTATGGATGAAAAAAAAGTAATTTTTGAAGATGATACCATAGAAGGTACAAATTTTTCATGTGTGTACGTAATAATATTGAAGATCATCTCAAAGAATTGGACCATCAAAACATAAGCATTGATAAATCTAAAGAGGTGCAAAATAATGTTCAAATCTATAGAAGCTCCACTTTTGATCATTGCCCCAATACTTGAGAAAGAGGAATTCATTATAGTATAGTACCTTCTAAATTTCCTATTCATAATCATGACCCATCCTTAGTGGAGGTACATACATCAAAGTAGGAAGTCATTCCTAAGGTAATTAAAGTTGTGCAAGGATAATGCCTTATGTCAAGTATCCATCACATGAATCAAGCAATTACATAAATGAAGTATCCCATCCTAAAGAGGAAATGAGACTCAATGAAATGTGTTCTGATGAACGAAATGAAAAAGTTGAACAAGAGGTAAAAGAAATTTCTACTCCAATGCACAAACAGTCAACATGTGAAGATGAAAAATTTAATGGTGATGCTAATTCCAAACATCCTTCTCCGCATGAATGTCAATCTTTGATCAATGCTCATCACTATATGGACTCTTTTGAGCATGCATGTATCAAAAATGAAGATGCTATTTTGGCTTCTTATAGTTGCACAAGTCGAGTGCATAATCAAGAGGAAGAAAACAAAGAAGGTCAACTTATGCTAGTCAAGTTCGATGAAAATGTATTCTTAGGTCCAAACCATTGTTTGAGAAGTACAACTGGAAAAATGTCAATGGAAGTAGAAGAGTTTTTGGTATCAAGGAAGAATCAAAGAATCAGTGATGATCAATCAAGACAATTCCAAGAAGAAAGTTTACCTCATGTTGTAGATCCAAATCAGCACATGTGCATTAAAAGACTTGAAATTCTAACACTTCAGCTCATTCAAGAAGAAGTCATCAATGACATGCAACAAGAAGCAGAGTGGATCCAAAATTTAGATGTTTTTTGATGAGGCATGGTTATTTGGATATGTTGCCCCATCGAGAGAAGTTGTGCATGCCAGAAATCTCAAACCCAAAATTCAAAGAGTGAGATTGCAACTAAGTTTACAGGTGCTCTCTGGTGGTTGCCTGTTATGTCGCCATGGCACTTATTTTTCTCAGCTAGCTAATGGGTTTGCATAACTCAACTAGAATTGCCAGAGGTAGGGGTTCCTGCGATGTAAATATTTTAGGTGGAATTTTTTGTTGTGTCAGTCCCATTTTTAGCTTGACTCAAGTTTCTTCAGTTAATCCTTATGTTGTCTCCTTTGTGACTATATTGTCCAATGATAAAGCATTGTTCCTTGTTGTTTCTGGGTTTGTTCTGCGTCCTTTTACAGTCCTTGTCCCCAGATAGAGCCAATTGTTGCCTTGGTTTCTTCAAATAGTCAAAATTTCAAATTTTTTGCCAATCATATCCAAGGTTATTTGTAGGGTCTATGTGAATCTCAATTCGCACATATTTCTCCATGGTCCTTCAATCAGATTTTAAAAGTCTCATCATCTCAGGTTGTAAATAACCAAAACATGTCAAGTTTTGAGCTTGGAAAATAATGATAAATCATGGGAATCCTGCTTTTTTTGTGATTTCAAACTCTTCAGTTGTTTGTCAGCTTCGTTCTGCACTTCAAATTTCTCAAATCGGAGTAGCAACTCAAAAGTTATGCTACCTTGAAGTTGTGTTTTAATTTTAAATTTATTTAAAATTTAAAATAAAAATCAAAAATAATATCTTAACTTTGGGAAAAGTTAATGGTTAAGGGTCAACATTGCATTCTTCCCAATCAACATCCCAACTTGATCCCAAACTTAACTTTCGAGAAAGGGTTAAAGGTTGGGATTTCGAATTGTGAAGAAGCAAAGCAAAAATGATAGAAAGTTAAGAGTAACATTTTTCCATCTTGATCAACATTTGAACTTTTTCCCAAAACTTAACTTGTAATAAGTTAAAGGTTAGAATCTTAACTTTTTCCAAATAATTGCCCTAATCTTAACCTCAAGAAATTTCAAGAACCCAAACCCTAACTCCATCTTTGTAACCATTGTAGAATACTTTCAAGAAAATGCAATTGGCATTTGTAAAATCATGTCGCACGAAATTTCTGCTTACATCTTCCTCACAACCTTAGTATTAGCAGAGGCATGAATTGTTCATATTAGAACATCAAACAAATGTGGTCACATTAAATAGAAGCATGTGAGCTATTTGATATAATTCCTCGAAGAACAGACAAAATGCCCACCGAAAAGTTTTGCAATCAACATTGGCGGCATCACAACATTGCAGGCAGTGAGCATGGCATATTTTGAAGGCTCCATGGACATGCATGCAAAATATGGAAGCATACAGAGGCAATATAAACTATTGATACAGTGTGCCTCTTTAAAATGGTGCCTCATGGAATGGAACGATTGCAATATTTGCGAAGAATGGCTTCATTGCAGAAATTAAAAACTATCAGAGATATGCAACCGAGCTCTACAACATTTCCACCACCCTTCGTACGTGTGTAATATATTATGAATATGCATTAGTAATGAGGAATGGCTAGACTACGCGCTAAACTATTATTGACAACAAGCCTCAAGGTGTTTTCACCTCAAGAAATGAAATCAAATTATTGTAGTGAGTGCTCAAGAGGGGGTTGGTGAAAAGTCTTCAAAAACTTTCAAATATATATGCAAATGTTTGTTATTGTTGTTTTTATAAACCAATTTGCCACCATACATGTGGCACGTGAAAGGTTGACAAAATACTTGAGAGAGATGTAATTTTAAAGAAAGAAGTAAAATGCCCATAATGCATTTGTTAAAAGGAACTCTGCAAACTTTTGAACGAATGCAATTAGTTACTCTGCCAACTTTTGAACGAATGCAATTAGTTAGTGTGGAACTAAACTTTATGCCAGACTCATGGATTTGAGAGGATATATGGATATTTAACAATTCTTATAGTGAAAATGAACTGGAACTTAAAGATTCGATGCGACTCTTTCGCTTATCTAGATGCAAAGTTGCAGATGGTTATGGATCCAATGTAAGAACCTTGGAGCTAGTGGTGATTGTTAGTCTTCCATCTAATTCATTGTCAATATTATTATGGTATTGAAGACGAGTATGCAAAAATTGATCATGTTGATGTAGAGGGTTGGGTGTGATGATGAAACAAGGTTGCTAGTGGAAGTGTACCCTTAGACTTCAAAACACCTAAATATCAAAGGATGACTCAAGCAACTTTCCCAATGAATGGCTAAGATGTTCTTAGGACATTTATAACAAAGACTGGTCAATGAAATGGTCTGCAACTCCACCCAACACTCACACCTTTAAAACACTCCTATAAAACCTAAGTTTTGTTACCACATAAGCCGAGCAACAGTACGTATTGAGAAACAATATATGTCGAGCCCTTCGGTGACCGAGCTCCCTTCAACGACCGAGCCCCTCGGCCAACACTGTGACCGAGCAACACTTCACCACTAAGATGTAGGGCTTTCTAAATATTCCACTTCCCAACACTTTTGACACTAACCATTGATGGATTCACCATGTCATTGTCATTCTAAGACAACCCAAATCATTAGACATACCCCTCCTTAAGGTAGATTGCTGACTACTGCTCCAATCCAAGCAATTCCTACCCTTCACAACCTTCAAACTTTGGTGATCACCTTCTCAAACTTACTTATCTTCAAAACCTTATGTTAAAATCATAATGTACATGTTAATTCAAGACCATTCCATGAGAAACATATTGGAAACATTCATGGAATGGTCACATTCCTTCACAAAATCAGAATTTATAAGGAAAACCAGTGCTTCAAAAGTACTATCAGTATAAAGGATGTAAATCTGAGACTATTGGATTCTCAAAACATTCAATCTGGTTGTAAATGATGTTCTTTGTATCCTTAAAGCATTAGTAGTCCAAAGGAATTTCTAAAAAACCAAATTCATGCAATGAAAAGAAAAGAAATTATTAAAATTCTGGGTTTTATTGTACTTTTTGCTAACAGTCCATACAATGGCGTTTCCCGTTCGTAGTTCGTACAATCATTGAACCCCATCTTACAAACTCCCTACAAACTGCCCCCAACTGATTTGGATCGGTTACATGGCTTAGTTAAGCTGTTAAACTCCCTAAAACCATTTTCCCACCAATTTCCTAACTAGTCGTTACATTTCAAACTTTTGAATTTCCAAATTAGGGAAATGGCTTAATTACTTAGTAATTTGAAAACCATTGACACTTATGGCCAAATACCTTATTAAACACTCCTAGACTCTCCTGGCCTATCACATTGTCATCATTTTCAAGTTTTTAGTCCTAAGGTCCTTATCAGGAGCTTTAGGACATTACATTTATTTATTACATTTATTGCCCTTATACATTATGGGCTTCAATACATTGAGATTGATTTCATCCCAAGACTTCATATCTCCTACATGCCTCCATGGTGTCTTCATCATTTTCTTTATCTGCTTATGAGGTGCTCTTGCACCACATGCATTATACAAGCCTCCATCTATTCAAAAGAACGTCATATTCATACATTAAAGGAAAATTCATTGCAAAGAACACATGGAGCTGACAAATTAAGATGGATGAGATAAACTTCTGAAAGAAAGGGCCATTTAATTAGGCATAGATGCGGTGGGATAACAAGTTCCTGAAGGTTAAGTTGCTCATAAATAAATGACTTGTGGATAAAGAAAGGGACATAGAGATCACTTCGGTGACACCGATGTCTTGGTTTTATTTTAATGTTATAATCTTCAAGTAGCCTCCTTGTAAAAGTGACTTATGTCACTTCTTGTTATTAAAGATAGATTTGAGACTTCATCATTGTAAAAGTTAGGCAAATCCAAACTTTCTTTCAAAAAGGTAGTTATTCTAAGTAGTCACTTAGGAAGTTATTCTAGTTGGGTGGTTATGCTAAGTGGTTACAAGTTGGTTATCAAAGATGTCCTATAAATACAAGGCTTATGTATTATAGGGGGGAACTCTTAGGGGAAAAACTTTAGAGAAATATTTAGAGATATTTTAGTGAAATTTTATGCTAACACTTTGTATAGAAAGGAATTTGAAATTAATGAACAATGCAGTTTAGTTCTAAGTTGGTAACCTTTTATACATGTGTGTTAGACATTGATATTTGTGCAGTTGATTTAATGATGCAGAATCAGGCTTTGGTATCTTAGTTTGAATGTGATGAAGTAGGCTATCTCTTTGTATGTCGAGATTTGTGATTTTTCTTTCATCATCATTGCATGGACAGACCTATTTGTTGATAAACTCGTCTATAATTGCTATCCATTTTGGGATCCTATCTGGTCTTTGTATGTCTTCCATAGGGTTTCATAAATTTAATATAACCCCATTATACGAGGGAGCTGCACCCTCAAACGCAGAGAAAGATTTTGACAAATTGTTATTTAATCACAATCTCTCCAACTGTTGGCACAATTGTCACCACTCTTTGGGCAAACAGAGTTAATTGTAAAGGTGAATCTGCAGTGACAAATCTATTTACCAACAAAATTAAAAGTCCCGTGTTTATATACACTCAACACTGACCAGTATACAAGCTCTGACTGCAGTTTCTTGGTGATGAAGGAAGGTTTCAAAAGAAACATGGGTAACCTGAAAAGGCTGCAGAGTTCAAAATCCTTAGCCATGGTTGCTCTTGGCTCATGGAGTGAATTGAAAAAGTGAACCTGAATTTTGTGCACTGCAGAAAATCCAAGCAAAACATGGGAGATACTGGACTTCAACGAAAATCCTCACCTATTCTAATTTGCGCCCATAAATACCCAAAGTGTCATTGCAAGGGAATATGAATGAAGTGTTTGGAAATTAGTAAGGTGTTGAAAGCCCCTCACCAAAGGCAATATGCGCTCTATAGTGCTAATATGTCATGGATGATGAACCACAGTCAAATAAAGAAAACCTTCCAACAAAGCAAAATAGCCCCCATGAACAACATTCTGCCCTTGACAGAGAATTTTTCTCAGAACAAGAAATCCTTTTCCAAGTTCCCCATGCACTCATGAGCGTAATTATTATTAAGGCAAAGGAGAAACTTTGTAATCTGCACATTAGCATCATATGTGCCCAAGTTGAAAATCTGCCAAATGCGTGATTTCTCTATGGCGAGGAAATCAGATTGAAGAAAGAAATCCTTCATGTGGCTCAATATGCGCTAATTCTTCACATGCACATAATCTCACCGAAGTCAGAAAACTTATGAGTAGGTTCCATATGTGCTCCTAGCGATTGGGGAATGCAAAGTAAAATGAAAATCCTTGATGGGAGTCCAAATGTACTATGGGCGCAAATATTGCAAGTTCATGAAAATATAAAATGGGAAATTTCGTAAGAACCCTCTAATCGCGCTCAGGACGCGAATCCACCATACTGACGGAATCCCACCTTCGAAGCCCAAATGCACACAAAGTGTGGATTCTAAAAGGTTAAGGAATATTTAGAAGGAAGAAAAATCCCCTGTTTAGTGTTTAACACACTCATAGCAAAAATACACATGGGTGAGGGAAATATTGAAAGAATTGAAATTCCTTCATTGTAGTGGAAATGTGCAAGTATTATTTACAAGCATACAATTTTACAAGAAAAGAATTGATCATTTTTCATAATGTTGTGAAGGGATTTTAGAAATGAAGGAAAGAAGTAAAACTTGAAAATCCTCTACTAAACATTTTATGAGCTATGGAAAATTTTGAAATTTTTTTTAAAAAATTCCAGGCCCGTTTGGGTATTGGAATACCATATCTTGGATATGGTCAATTCTGGAAGATGTTGCAATTCAGGAAGATGCTTATCCTCAAAATGAAATTTGAAATATGGGCTGACCCGTTTGGTTCACCCAAAATATGACTGAGAAGATGCATAAGGAATTTTAATTCTTTTTTTTTTAAATTTCTTTGAATATGGTGTGTATATGTGTGTATATATACACACATGCACACATGTGTATATATACACTAGTAAAATTGGCCCCTATTTTCGACAAAAATTGGTCGAATTATCTACGCAGATTGGTCGAAAGACTCACAAATTGCTTTGTCGGTATTTTTATCGTCGAACGATCGACACATTCTTGTAAATGTCAAAATTTCTACACAAACTTGGTAGAAATTAGCATATTCAAATGCCCACATTATTTGTCGAAACTGCGCCCAACGTTCGTTGAAATGTTCGAAAAGTTTCGACCAAATTTAGTCGAAATGTTTGAAATTTTTTGACACAAAATGGTTGAAACATTTCGACTAAACTCTTTCTGTTTTGACCAGGATGCCAAACCCACAACGCAAACTTTCGACACAGAATGGTTGAACCATTTCGACCAAACTCTTTCTATTTTGACCAGGATGCCAAACCCACGACTCAAGCGTTCGACCAATTAATGTTGAAATTTTGACGAAAATTAAATTTAAAAAAAAACAAATTCTGAAACCAAATAGCCTCAGTTTTGGTACTCGGCTTCAATAGAAGATGGACCAATAACAAATTGCTTCTTTCTCTCTAACAAACAGGTCTTGAACCAAGTGAGAAGCTATAAGTTCACGACTTCAACTTATAGCTTCTCACTTGGTTCAAGACTTGTTTGTTAGAGAGAAAGAAGCAATTTGTTATTGGTCCATCTTCTATTGAAGCCGAGTACCAAAATTGAGGCTATTTGGTTTTAGAATTTTCTCATTGAGTTTGGTATTCAATCTAAACAACCATCAATCATATTTTGAGACAATCAATGCGCTACTCAAATCTCATGTATCCTAATCCATCATCAAAGGACCATGCATATTGACATCCAGATACACTACATTTGGGATGTCATTCCTGGACAAGTCATCAGTCAGTAGTACTATTGCCCAAAATCCAAGCAAGTTGCCAATATTTTTATCAAAACCTTCACGTAAAGAAAGTATTCTTATTTGTTAACTTTGTTGGGGGTGTGGGAGGCTTCATCTTATGGTGGGCATACCTGGTCTTCTTGTGCCTTGATCCATAGATTTCAGTAGACCTTTGGGCTTCATGACTCCATCCTAGTCAAAAAATTTCCCATTGTGTGACCTGTAAAATTTGCGGTGCTCATCTTCATTCTTTTCCTTCCGGAGATAGAATTGTTACATATTATGTTTTTTTAAAATAAGAATTGTTGTATGGGGTAAAATGAAACAAACGTGTAACTTAGTTATCAACAAACTCTTTGATTTCTTTGTGGATTGATAATATTTTCCTCATATGATGTATTCAACTTTAACCAATATTACTGAGAGGAGATACACACATCCAC
>MU224246.1:153613-167887 GCA_018584345.1 Thuja plicata
TATAATTTGGACATAGGTTCACTTTGATCGCTCTAACTCTATCTCTATATATCAAAATTTATTTATTCTTTTTTTGATAGAAAGGTAACATAAATACCTATTTCCTAGATATTTTTCATAATTTTTTCCCTAATTTACTATTTTTCCAGAAGGGTCGAACAGAGAAGTCGCTAAATGGTCAAACAACCTATGTTTAGTAAACTTAAAAAGAAAAGTCTTAATAAACTCAATATATATAAAACTCATAATCATTGGAAAGCTGTCTCGGAGTACTATCATCCTATATTTGGGTTTTTCAAATAAATTTATTTGATCCCACAAAAAGTTAATGTCAAAGTGATTTTTTGTTAGCATTTTGATGGGTTCAAAGGAGACTCGATTATAGGTGTGAGTGAGGAGTAGAGGGCTTATACAAAAGGTATTTTGATCCAAGAGGCTTTTATCTAGCCATTTTAAATTTAATCCTTCAAATGGGACCTCTCAAGGCTTAAATCGTCATATTTTCTTAAAAATATGCAATTTCAGCTAAAATCAGGATGTTCAAAAAAGTGGGACACACTATTGTGGGACCACCCTATGATGAAGAAAGAAAAGAAATTGTGAATAAAAATAATCAGGAAGAAATTTTATTAATAACCCAGGAAGAAATTTTTAGTTTGCTAGACCTAGGGTTTGACCGACAAAACTGTGATGTCTATATTGACCTCAGATTGCTGGCAGAGCAATATGAGGCAGTCACGCCAAACACAAAAGATTCATTAATAAAGGGTCTAATAGTTGCAGAGGAAAAGGCTTCATTGAGTGAGAACCATAAGCCTCCTTATGATTTTAACATTTTTGTGCCATGGGTTCAGGATACTATATCCTCACTAGCATTTTGCCTGGGACTGGAAAACAATAGGGAAGTGGGTGCCAACATTCTTCAATTGATTTGGGATATCCATTGTGTCAATGAACCAGTAAGATATAATTTTATTGGACACGTGGTTCAATCGATGCAAGAACAATTAGCATTGATTAAAAGAGGCAATTCTAAGACATTTAGATTCACAACCTACATGTGCTATCTCTGCTAGCCAAGCATGCTGCAATATTAATGAGCAATGACAACAAGCTTGAAATTTAGAGGGGGACAGGACCGACAGGTACTCCAATATATAACTGGACACCTTAGATAAGGATGTATGATAACAGAAGGAATTACAGTAATTTTTTAGCCATTGTAAAAAAAAATAGCAAGCACTCCAATGCCCAGATTGTCTACTTCATGTAGGGATTGCATCCAACTTGGAAGCACAATTCAATTGGCTGACTGGTACTTAATGAAAGAATACTCTGTGCTAAAGTTTTACGGATCAGAACTACAACCCCATAAAATTCCAATGCATGTGATAGACAGGGTGTTTGTAGTAGAATATGTACTACAACTAGAGAGCACAAATAGACTCTTCGCTGGCCAATCGAAGAAGAACATATTCCCTTCCTTACCTTTATCAATTGGTGGGTTAACATTTGAGAGAAAAGCATTCAAAGTGGCAAAATGTTTTTTAGAAATTTTTTAATTTGATTTAGAGTGGTACTGGAAGTATGATCCAATCAACGTCATTCAAACAATGCTTGTTTCTAATAAGAACTCTGCAAACTTATTTCAACATGAAAGTAAACCATTGCTAGAGAAGTTGAAAAACAAGGATAGCTGGGATGATGTTACAAAAGAGATGGAGAAATTTTCTGCTGAGGAAAAAATTTCAGTTGAATAGTTGTCATCACAAATCATGACATCAATAAACTAGGGCATTGTACAGCCTAGAATGTCCTACAATTTCTACGAAAAAGGTGCTCATCCATCAAACATAAAAATACCAAAGAAAATAGTAGAAGAGAGTAAGGATAGAAAATGGAGTCAAACAAAAATGAATGATTTTTGGAGTATGAGAAAGGATCTTGGTGAACAAAAGACCAGTGCAGATCTTGATGAAATAGATGAGGATATAGAGTTTAACAAAATGTGGAATTTGGAGCATCCTACCATGGCATATGACAGTAGTTCTCTAGACAGTCAAGATGATAATCCACCAATTGCATTTAGTCCCGGTCACAGCGGAGTCAGAGACTACCAGAAACAAGTATATAGCAAAGGGGAAAACATTGTGGAAAAAATGGGTTATAAAGGTGGTGGTTTGGGTCCCACAGGAGAAGGCATCTGGATTCTGATTGTTGCAGAAAAAATTGATCATGGACCTGGTGCAGGCCTTGGGTTTGGATTTGGAGTGGACACATTAGATTCATCGGGAACCAATGTGCCCATAAGAACATCCATTGCCACAGGTGGGATTGGGGAATCTACTGCTAGTGGGTCTTGTAGTGGCATTGGTGCCAGTGGGACTGAGAAACTTATACAACAAGTTCCCTCTCTAAAGAGGTTAGTAGAATCTACACTAAATCCCATAGAAGAAGATAGTGTCAAGAAGAAAAAGGTTTCTAGATCATTGACACTCGATCCTAAAGAACTGTTTGCACTTTCAGGTTCAGCAATACCCTTTAAAATTTTAAATCCTCAAACAACATTAGTTAGATCAACAGGCATTGCAAGCTCTGGTTCACCTTTCAAACATTCAAATCCTTCTGCAACACCAAATTTTTGTTTCAAATATTTCTATAATAAATTTGTAGAAACAACAACCAAGAATAAGGAAATAAAGAAGACAACTGGTGCCCTTACTGCAGCTGTAGAGGAACAACCTACATCCAACTGGGTTTTTCCTACATATGACCCAAACAGAGACATGATGGAGTTCATGGTTGTTATTCCACCCAAAAAAGATGGAAACCCACCAGAGAGTCAGATGGATTCGTCTGAATTTCAAGTTAGCACTCTCCAAATGGATTTTTCCAAAGTTAAAAATGTGGACAAAATCA
The DNA here is from genome assembly GCA_018584345.1 of Thuja plicata. Classification (NCBI taxonomy): domain Eukaryota; kingdom Viridiplantae; phylum Streptophyta; class Pinopsida; order Cupressales; family Cupressaceae; genus Thuja; species Thuja plicata. Next base: position 156,533 of record MU224246.1, read on the forward strand.
ATGTGTCAAAGTCTACAAACCAAGTGGTCTATAATGCACTGCTAAATTTGGAAAGAGAGAAAAGTAAGCTCGAGAAAAATATAGAAAAGTTACAGGCAGACATTGCCAATGAAAAAGCAAAGAGGAAAGCTTCAAAGAATAGTTTGAAAGAATTACAGAAAAAGATTAAAAAATTGACCTCTACATTAGCGAATACAGAGCAGGAACATGTGGTGGTAGTAGTGAAGGAACAAGAGAAGACAGAGCTGAAGGCACTAAGGGGGAAATTGGCAGAAATTAGTAAAAAACTAGAGGAAGAAAGAACCACTTCACAAAAGTTTTTTAAAACCATGGAGAGTAATGTTGCCTCCAATCGGGAAATGCAAAAGAAATTGGACTCTCAAGCGGATAAAGCCAATCATTGGGAACATAAGCAGTGGAAGAGAAAAATAATTGTGAAAAAATGGCAGAAGAACTAAAGAAGGCCAATAATACAATTCAAACTTTAACAGATACTAGTAATAATTTAGTGAAGATTATTAAAGAACACATTTGGGGCAAAATATTGGGGATTTATGGTAGCTTGTTTGAGTGGTTTGAAATGCTTCAAAGTATGAGAGCATGTTATTTGAAGATCCATAAGAACATTGAACAGAACATGGATGTTGTTAAGAAGAAAAGAAAGCAAAAGATATTATGCAACAACTCTACAGTAAGAGTGATAGTTATCTATCAAACAAGGGAATTGGCACCTGCTTTGATGCCTCAGTAAAGGTATCAAGTATCGTTTGAAAATGTGAGAAGCTATGGGAAGCATAGGAAATGGATGACAAAGCTAAGAAGAAGATCTTAAAGATGGAACAAAGGAAAGAAAATTTGGAAAGTATTGGTTTGCCTAAGGGATTTGACGCAAATAAGTTCATTGGAAGAGAAATTTACAAAATAAGGTTGCAGGACAAAATAAATATTGATTTACGCTTTCTTCCTATAGACATATCTCTTGATACATTCATGGATTTCAACAAACCAGTGAGAACTTTGAATGGAGTTTTAGAAGCAACAGTGTTGTCAAGTCACACTTCCAAATATGAATTGCTAATGAAGTTGCAGGAGTGTGACTATACTATGAACCAAATTGTTCTGCCACCAGAGGATGTTTGGACTGGCCTACAAAGATTGCTCTGAATTTTGAACTACTGTAAATTGTAATGTATTGCAAATGAATACAAAATAATTTTTGCTCTATCTAATTTTCATGTTTTCCAATTTAATGTACGTTGAGTTACTCTATTTTCTTCAGTTATTCTTAGTTGATTTACTATATTACATGCTATTGGAATACAAAATTTCATTCAGGATTTTCAAATTCAAATACGAATGATCATTGATGATATGATACAAGCTACAATAGTGATACTCTTTGTTCTGAAATTTTAATGATGAAACATAATACATTCTTGCTTTTCTAAATTAAACATTGAATGATAGGATATAGTAGTTAATAAGTTCAAAAAACACCTATTGATTGCTACTGCTAATTTAGCAGAAATTTTCTAAATTTACCAATTCATGTCTGCGTCGTCATCATCATCTAATTCTAGTATTCCAGTTCCTTCATTGTTCTCTTCATTTTCATTTGTGTCTTCTTCACTCTGACCTCCACTTCTATGAATCCCACACCCATCGCCACCTGTAGTTGTCCCACTCTGAGTTAGAGATTGGTTAATGGTGTTGCCCAACCCTCTTCTTTTGCATCTTTTCTTCCGGATTTCCATTGCTTTATGATAAGGAAAAGTATTGAGATCATATCTAGATGTGTAGATCCTCAAGCATGTTTCCAAATTCTTGTCTAGTTTGTTTCTTAGCTTTGATTTTAGGAAGCCCAAAGCACTGAAAACTCTCTCATCTTCCACCAAACCCAATATCATGGTTTGACATAGATCAACAAGCTTGAAGAACTCTGAAATTTCATCATGCAAAATTGTGCTATGTTTTAGTTCTGTCCAAAGCCTTGTTGTCGAGCCCTCTGCATGTGGGTTATGCATTAATTGATATTGATGCTTCATAATCCTTGCAAAAGTGTCTGATTGTTGTCTAAGAAGACCTTCATCTAAAATTCCATTGATAGTCACTCCATTGAATTCTACAGATTTACAAAATTTCTTTATCAAAGTCAACAACCTATTACGATAATCTTCCTTAGAGTTTATGTGCCAATATTGAGGAAGCAAAATTGGCATGGCCTCAAGCAGTTGTTCGTATGGGAATCATGATATTATTTCAGAGGAAACTTTATAGGCTATGTCTCTTGCATTAGTTTCTATAGACTCGACGATCTTGGTAAACTCTTCCCTTGTAACTCTTGTAGCTTGCTTCTTTGGGGCACTGTAGTACATTGGTATCTGAAATCCCCTTACACAAACACATAAATATCCATTTTCAACGATCATTAAATAATTATCAGGATTGTCCAAATCTGTTAGTTTCCTCGAGTGATGAAATTTTTCATCGGATAAATTTGGGTCATTTCAATAAACATTATCGAGGGCTTGGCATGAAGTTTTACGCAAAGTAGCATATTCTGCAATATACATGGCTCTTTGCTATGATTTTTTCATAATGAACGTTATTTCTTCTAGCATGGGAAGAAGAGATGTTAAAGTCAAAAGTGTCTCTATATTGCTTAACCTCCGAAGCAAGTCGCCACATCTCTAATTTTCTGCATTGTCGGTGATTTTCGTACATAAGTCCAATCAAAGATTGATATTCGTAAAAAACTCGATGCACTGGTCCATCCAAAGAGATCCATCTGGTATCAACATCTTTTAGAAGCTTGTTTCCATTGGTAATTCCATCAGCAAAGTGCTGACATTCCCTAAAACATTTGGGACTTCAAAAAAAATATGAGTACAACTCTCTTACTAAATCTTCAACCTTGTTTACTAAAGGAAACTTCTTCACAACTCTAAAAGCAAGATTCATCCTGTGGACCATAAAGTGAATGGCAACAACATATGGTGAACAAGAAGCCTGCATCTTTGTGCAAAGACCATTCCTTTGACCTTGCATTACTGAAGCTCCATCCGCTCCAACACGGATCAACTTCTTCGCTATTGTCAATTAATCCATAGCTCCATATTCAATTAAATGGCTCTTTACTAATTGAAATAAAGTTTCCAATGTCACATTGTCCCTCAATTTTGCAATAGTTAGTAGATGTGGTTGGCGGACATTATTTTGTATAGTATAAACATGCATGCATACCCACGACATATTATCTATTGTCGTAACTTCGTCTAAGGACAATGCAATAAAGGTTGACTCTTTTATTTTTCTCTGTACATCATCTATTTCAACCTAGGCAATAGAACTTGCCCCTTCCCATCCACTGTTTATTGACCAATGAGTGATAGGATAGTTAGGAACTTTCAGAAAGTGTAACAAACCACTTATTTCTGGATAGTCTGTCATTGGACGCCCTTTGCTCAAAATATGGAAAACATTACTTAATTGAACAACTTTTTCACGTTCTTCTACTTCACTTGCTTTTGCAAAAATAGCATTAATAGAACCTTGAACTTCACCAGACTTCGTCTTGAATTTCTGAAACAAATAATATTCCTCAGCATGACTTTGATGTTGACATTGCTCCTTTGTTTTATATCTTACCACTTTTATTTCCTTTCCATCTACAGTTGAGGTTTCATAAACCTTACCAACATGTTTCTCTATGGTGTCTATTTTAAGATGCAACCGCTTTTCTTTTTTATACTTCCAACTACAAATCGTACATCTGCATTCTACAGGAGGCTCACCTACAATTGGATTGTCCACGGGTTCAATGAATGGATACTTTTCCGCCCAATCAAGTTTAAATCTCCTGGACATCTCCCATTGACAATCATTTTTTTCTTTTGATTTTCCTCTCCCTTTAGTGTTACTGTTAATTGAACCATCATCATCACCAAAGTCGATCAATTCATCTTGGTACTAGTTATTTACTTGAAATTCATCTTCAAGGTCATCTTCATTAGAGATATCAGGTTCCGCAACTTCATCATCAGATTTATTAGGTTCCCCGGTTTGTTGAATAGACTCCTATGTAAGTTGATACCTTGAAGTTGTACAGGTTCCTTTGATGACATACCTTCCTCACTTTGACCAACACCATTGTGTCTGCCCCCACCAAAGTATGAAGATATTTTTCTGCATTTCGTTGGCCTCTTTTGGACATCTCCACCTTCAATAGTCCTCTTCCTATTTAAGTTTGACTGTGACATCTCCAACAAATTAAGGCTGCAATAAAATTTTACTTGAATAAGATACTAAGGACTCGTAGTCTTTCCAGTTCGCTATCGATCACAATTGTGAGTTCAGAATCAACTGAATTTTTGTACTACTAAATCTCTTGAAACTATCCTTATATACAAATGCTTATTTCAAATTTTGGCGAAGGGGCCGACAATTGCATATGATAACAACTAATATTTGGCGAACCCCGCGTAAGTTTAAGTATTTGACTAGGCAAATAGGGCAGGAATTTGGGACACGATTAACTATGATGCATGGTGAATTAGGTCCTAGTGCAAATAAAACTTTCACTTGGGACAATGGGCCTTTGGCGAATGGTGATCCTTGATAAATACCCCTTCTTAATGTGACGAATAATAGTAAATATACAATAGATAAATGGGCGAACACCCCCACTACCATAGTGAAATTACATGCAAATAGTGGCGAACAACCCGACCACTATACGTGTCTTTTATAAAATCTGGGTGAACCGGTCAACTAGTATACTACACATTTTTTCGCCAATTTCTATACACCTGACAGGACGTATTCGCCAATTGGTGAAGAATCGCCACTAAAAAAATCCCTATTGATTGATTTCATTTAGATTTGTAATGCATCCTTCAGATGTATTACCAAATCCAGATGAATCAAATAGGTCAATTATCTCTTCTTCATGATAGTCAGTTTCATTGTAGCGAGATGCCATGGCTTTTCTTTCAGCCAATAACTCTTTCATTTTGTTTCTTGCCTCTTTGTATTGCTCAAAGAAAATCTATATCTGCAACTTCTGATTCTCAATATTTTTATCAAGCTTATACATTTCCATTGTATGATCTTTTCTCTCAAGTGATTTAAACTTTTCCAAATAAGAGATCTAGCTCTGATACCAATTGTTGGAATAATGGAAGGGTGTGTACTAAGAGGGGAGGGGTGAATCAGTACCCTTAAAAACTTTTGCACTTTAAACCTTAGTAATCATTGCTTGCATAGCTAACCATTGTAGCTTTTCTACTTCATGCATGTAATATCATAACATAAATGTAAGTGCATGTAAACAAACATAGAAACATTCATGAAATTCATTTACACATGACACAAGAATTGATAACACAGAAAACCCTTGTTAGAAGGTAAAAACTGCGGTGGAGATGAAACCCACAAAGCTTCACTATCTGCAGAATGGAAGGTGCCTATTACAGATACAAATTGTGATCACTTATGATGATCTTATCCTATTAGGAGTAACACGTTAGACTTGTTAAGTCTACTCGGTTAAGAGATTTCTACAACATAATGTATGTGTGCACTCGGTTAAGATATTTACAATAAGACTGTTAAGTCCACCTTCCTGAAGGATTTTCTTTTTTTGCTACAATTGTTAGAGAGTAGACAAAAATATTTATGACCTGATAGTTTGCAATCTTGCATTGTTGATTACAGATCCATTAAGTTCACAAAATATATGTATCACCTATTGTGATGGATAATAACTCTGTTCTGCTGGGTAACCTTGAATGTAGTTCTTCATAACTGAATTTTTCTTTATCTGTTCTTCTGCATGAAAACCTCTGTCAGATTCATAGATGTCCTTGTGCGGTTACAATCATCTTTTTGACTGATTACACATCTATATATACAATGTTTTGACCTAATTAGGTTTCATGCTTTTCTTGAATAACTCTAATATCCAAGGTTTACAACTTGACCTTGATCTCCTAGTTTGCATGAATACAATCAGTTAAATTGATTAAATCCATTATTTATGCTTTTCTTGATCCTCAAGAAACGGTTGTCCAGCTAAACAAAAAGCTATTTTAAAGACTAAAATGCTTTAGCTAACGTGTAGTTCAGATCCGCTTTTCTCGGTGTTAAAACTGTCTCTCAGTTAGACTGGTGCTTGGTGATGTCTCTGCTCGGTTGTGTCTCTGTAGACTGGTGCTCGATTGATATACTGCTCGGTTGTTATTCTGTGCTCGGTGATAAAATCATGTCGGTGACCACTGTGCTCGGTGAACACTGTCGCTTGGTGAATGCTTGACCGACCAAAACTGTCTGCTTGAATACTAATGACAACATCTGATCCTTTAAGGATTATCACTTTGTACTTATATTTTTAATATCAAGTAAGAGAAAATAAAGAAAAATGATACTTTAAAGTTGTTTAAAATATATAACAAATGGGAAATATATGAATGAATGAATGATTTTAGTGACGTCCAAAGATCAATTCCTTTCCTATGTCTCATTTGGCCTAGTGGTGGATAACTTGTGCTCTTGAAAGGGAGGTCACAAGTTCAAATCCCACTAGGGGATAGGGTATGTACGCCTCGTTTGTAGCATAATGGATGCCTCCCACAAGGAGTACATGATAGTTTTGGGGGTAGTCTCATATTGTTGTCACCATATGTAGACTAAAAAACACATGGTTGGTTTAGTGGCCTATAAAATGACATTTCCTTTCCTTTTTTTTTTCCATTTCCCATCTTTTTTTGTGGTTCTTGACCAGAAAATCAGCAGTTTGGTTGATCTTATCCTCTTCAAATAAACTTCAGAATTACCTTAGAAGAAATAATAAAACCTTAGGGCCCATTTGGGTGCTGGAATACCAAATGCTGGATATAGTAAATTCTGGAAGATGTAGCAATTCTGGAAGATACTTATCCTGAAAATGATTTCCGGAATATGGGCTGGACCCGTTTGGTTCACCTGGAAGATGACTGAGAAGATGCATAAGGATTTTTAATTATTTATCTCTTAATTTCTTTGAATATATATACACACATATGTATATATGTGTGTATATATACACATATGTGTTTAACATGCATGTGTGTATATACCACATGTGTGTATATATACACATATGTATATATGTAACACATGTATGTATGTATATATACACATGTGTGTATACACACATGTGCATATATGTGACACATGTGTATATTTACATATATGTGTATATATACACATGTATCACATATATACACATATATGTGTATACACACACATGTGTATATATACATATGCACACACACATACACACACACACACATATATATACACAACACATGTGCATATACATATGTGTATACACATACGTGTGTATACATATACATAGGCATGTGTGTATACACACACATGTGTATCTAGACTGTATCATTTCACGAGCTAGAGTCAAAGCCTCTTCATTATCCTTAATGAATGTCACCAAAACACGTGACTCTTTAACTTTTTTTTGAAACCGATGAAACTCTGCAGAAGTTATATCAAAATTTACACAACAATGTCTAATTCGAATCACCGTTGGATCATTACCATATAGAGAGCTATACACCCCGAATACACAATAATAATTGTTGAGACCAAACATACTTGAGAAAAACTATGTTTTTCCCAAACGACAGGAATTCCAATCGAACATAACTTGTCGATGCTTTCTCTCCCGTCGTAATAAACAAGGACAGTGACAGTTGTAAATAGAAGCCATTTCACAAAGCATAACATCTGAATCATCAAATGTGTGGACCCTAAGACACAAAAGACCAAAGTTTATTGTTTTATAAAGTACAACACTCCTCATGTATGGTTCATATACCTCCGTATTAGTATGAATGCTTAGTATTGATTTAGTTTTCAAAAGGACTATATATATATATATATATCAATAATTTTTTAGTGTTTGTTTTTACATGCAGAAAAAATTATTTTGTTGACTTACAGATTGCAATGTTTTGCCTAGATCTTTAAATTTTATATATTGTAGGTGAAATATTTTATTTTTTTAATATTTGATGTTTATTTTAATCAAGAAGATGGTGTTTGATGCTTTCACTTTTTTCTTTTTGTATGATTATGTTGGTGTAGTCTTATAGACACTCTACTGATGTTTAAGGTCAAAGATATTAGAGTGAAAGGGTTGTTAAATAGTAAAATGATAAGATTGATAGATGAGGGGTTGGGTTAGTAGTTAGTTTTCTTCATAGGATCGAGTCTTAAGCCAAGTTACTCAAATCGAATCAAACAATGCCGATATTTTGGACTTCCTTTCGTATAGTCTTAGAGCATGAGCTTGTCATCAATTTGGTTCGGATATTTACAAATTTGGCATAGGGATTTGTGTGTAGAGGTCAATGGAAAGCGTTATTTTAAAAGATGCGCAGGGTTTGCAAATTTATTTTTTTTCAAAAATTACTACAGGATTTTTTTATTTTTTGTAAGGAAGTTCAGAGAAGGATATTGAGGCCTAGACATGGTAGGATTTGGCCAGGGACTCAACTCTTCGTAAGTCTTATTTTAGATTATTTGTAATGAGAGGCTAGCTTCCACAACATACTACATTCAAGTGCCCTCATTGAAAGAAATCATTGGGCACCTACAAATTGTGGTGTGCTATCAATTTAATTTATACCTCTTTGTGACTTAACATTGGAAAATCATTTATTGGTCGTGGAAAAAATTCTACATCCTAAACGCTTATGGAAAAAATTATAGAGGGGAATGAGACATCTAGGAGATTCTATAAGTTCCTAGATGGAACTCAATTTCCCATATATTTTTTGTAGGTTTTGAGTAATGTTTCACAATTTTCTCATTTTTGTTTGGAAAAGATAGTTTTCAGACGATTTTTCAGTTTCAACTACATTATCTTTAGACCTCTTGTAGTATTGTGTTTTTAATTTTTGGTACAATAGTACTTCAATTTGTGTAATGTAAACTATCCATGATTATACATTCTATTTGGTGATTTAGAGCATAGAAAATTTGCAGTAGAACCAAATCACAAGCAAATAATGTGTTCAAAATGTAATTATTACTATTAAATAGGCTTATCAAGGTATGCCAAGTTGGCCATCTATGAAACAAATGCACAAGCAAACAAGGTAATATTAACAAAAACAAACTAAAAAACAAATTAAATCTTCTAATTTGGGTGTTATGGTAAACCACCCATTTGCCAATGTGAAATCACTAATTTATATATCCTATGAATCTATGCATGCTATATCTAAAAATGTTTTGCGAGGAAAAAATTAGCCAAATTAATTTTATACACTGGAACACCTTATAATTTAATCAAAGGATTAGAAGTATTTACCAGAGTTACTAGATATGGCACACCCTACCCTGTGTTGGCATACCGAATACATATACATGTCCAATATGGCCTTAGTACCATGCTTGCCCATACCCAAAATGAGGTCAAGCTTTTGCCATGTTGGATATGTCTGGGTTCAGGAATGTGTTTGTTTGTGTCATGTCCAAATAAATGTTTTTTTTAAAAGTGATAAATATATAGCATAAAACATAAGCAAAGCTCTAAATCCTAAATGAAACTGACCTGATTGTTTTGGAAAAGTACGGTTGCAAAGTAGGTGTCCTTATGAAAAGGGTTTCATTGGAGGTTGGTTGTGGTATTGGTAATTTTAGATTTTCCTTATTTGACTATTGACATTTGATTGATGGAAAATATGCTTCATTTTAGCTAGGATTTCAAGGAATACAAGGCTCTTTGAAATATCAACAAATTGTTTGTACTTTATTAATTGGTAGACTTTTTTATGCTCTTGCCCTTTTACTTTTATATCACTTGCATGTGCTCAAACCTTTCTATTATTTTGATCCACCTCATCTATGTTATCCAATCTCACAAAATACCACTTGTTTTTATTTTGTTGACTGGAATACCTATGTAAAAGAGTTTGAAAATTTCTTGGAGACAAGTGTCAACCTTTAACAAATTTAATATGTTCTACTTTTATTTACAAGGAAGGTTTTAATTTTTACCCATTATCATTTATTTCTAATCTTATCTTTATATTTTATTAATTTTAATATTATTTATCATTAATTATATCTTTTATAATAATAATAATACTTAGTTGTTTTGAATGTGTTGCAAATTTGTTCTTAGTTATTGACCTAATAATATGTAGTATCAGTATTTCAGAATTCAAAATTTAAAGATGAAATAATAGTTAAAATGTTGTAGATGACCTAACACATGAAATTTTGATGCTATTTTTTGTCATCCCGAATCTAATGGATTTTAAGCACTTTTCAAACTTTTTGTTGTGCTAAAAATTCTAGAGGGACATCCTTTGAGGCAATAGGCAAATACCTTGGCTTGTCGCAAGTTGCATGCAAGTTGTTTTGAGTAAAGTTCTTCATACGCTTTCTAATTGGATATAACCTTTGAATGATTCTTATGGAAAATAATGCTAATGATTGATAGTGATACTTAACAATCCTAATAGCCTAGGAGATGTCTATCATGCATGTCCTCAGTCCTTAAAGCTTGATGATTTATCAATGGAGTCCGGAGAAAACTAGGTTTTGGTCCTATTTTTTCTGGTTTCATCTTATTAATATATTTATACACTTCAAACTTGAGATCTTGAAGTATGTTTGATTGTTCCTTTTTGGAGTTGGAATATTTTATCTTTTCTTAAACTTATAAGACATGCTTATTAAGGGCCTTCATATTAGTAAATGTTTGTAACTTGATCCAAGGTGAAACCAATACAATGATATGTATATCACTGGGTTTTGAAAACTTCTATGGCTTTCCCATATTTTTCCACATCGGGAATTCTATCGGAACTTTTGCTTTTGTAGGGTTTCATAATATTTATGTTACAAACTCTGCCTATTTTCTCTCTTCACATATTGGATTTTTTTTAAGTGAAACACTCATTAGTGTAACAATCAAACTCTTTTTAGGTGTATTGAGCTAATGATTTACGAGTGTCATAAGATTTAAGTTAATTGTCATTTTACATTAGATTAAAATTAAATGTTTAAAGAACATTTAGCATGACATACTTATTATATTATTCAAAATTTTCTCCCTGTCCTTCAATATATTACCTAAGTATATCTTCCTATGAACGTAACCATTACACCTTGTTGAATTACAATTGCTAGTATGCTGAAAGTATTGTCGATATCTTGTCTGTTTTTCCTAGTAGACCTGATTCATAACCGCTTGCAGAGACCTCTGAAATTGTTCTGCGCCAACATCTGAATTTCCTTGGAGCATAAGAGCAACTTGGGCCATGCTTGGCCTCAAGCTCTCAT
>MU224246.1:190428-201049 GCA_018584345.1 Thuja plicata
TGATAAGGAAAGATAATTCCTTATGTTGGCTCATTAAGGTGTCACATTACCTCACAAATTTGATGTATCTCAATTGAAAGCAAGAGAAGATGAAAAAATTCCCCTTGCAGCACTCACACATTAAATTTAAGATATGCAAAGAGGTACTTCCACAAAGAAATACACCTTGGAAGACCTAGTTCCCTATCCTTTTGACAAAAACTTGGACATGATCCCATTTCTCACACATTGTAACATTCCTAAATTCCTCGCAACCTTTTTTATTTAAAACGATAGAATACTTGTGCACTGTCCCGCCTCAAATGTATTTAAGAGTTGTTAAACCATTGTATTTGTCCAAAATTTTCCCAATAACATCCCTGGTAATGGGTTTTCCTTCACTCCAACTGCAAATCACCAGGGTTTATCCTAACAAGGGAATGAATATCTAGGGCTTCAAGGGGCTCCTAGAGATACATTATTTGTTGATGAGGATACGGGATCCCATGGCCAGCGTGAAGCAAAGAGATTTATACATGCTCAGAGGGATATTCGAGGGATTCATGGCATCCACAAGGGCAAGGCGATTTATGATCCTCTGAGGGATAGGTAAATTTTCACTCATGCCTATATCTTGTGCATATATGCGCTCACTTTTATGAAGCCAAATGTATGTATATATGTAGGCGCACCGTGTATATTAATAATATACATACAGAGATGCCTAATACAAAACAATATAAGAAAATCAAATGGTTTCTTATAACTGTGGATTTGCAAAATCAAATGGGTGTCGAAGATTTTTACTCACCTTGTGATGAACTAAATCATGGGCGACATATCCTCGGCAAGCAGCTGAGTGGTTGTGTTGGGTTATCCATAGCATTACTATACCTTCTCTATCCATTGCGGGTTGGTTATTTGTCAGTACGGGTTTAGCTTATGATGTATTCGGGAGCCCTCGGCTAAATGAGTATTTCACAGAAAGCCGACAAGAGGTTCCATTAGTCACTGGCCATTTTGATTCATTAGAGCAACAAATTACCAGGAAAAACCAAGCTCAGCATTAGGGCCCTCTTCCGCTCGCATGCCACAACTCAATCACAATGCCTAATACAGAACAATAGAAGAAAATCAAATGGTTTCTTATTACTGCGGATTTGCAAAATCAAATGTGTTTTGGAGATTTTTACTCACCTTGAGATGAACTAAATCATGGGTGACATATTATCGGCAAGTAGCTAAGCATGGTTGTGTTACCGGGAAAAACCAAGCTCATCATTAGGGTCCTCTTCCGCTCGCATGCCACAGCTCGATCACAGATGAGCCTTTCTTTTTCTTTTTTTCTTTTTTTATAATCACGAGAGTGTCGCAATTACAATGATATCATTGCTATTACGATAGCATCGGGGGCACTTGGAAAAAAACACAAAAATCACACAAATGGTAGCGCCGTCACAAATTGGCATCAAAATTTGACCCCAAATGTTGTAGTGCACATCACTAAAACATGCACAATTGCTGCCAATTCCAATTCATGAGGTGCATACTTAACCTCATAATGTTTCAGCTTTCATGAATCATAAGACACTACCTTACCATCCTGCATACGTACTCCTCCAAGACCTTCCCCTAAAGCATCTATAATAACTGTGAATTTCCCATTTGGATCGGATATAATTAAGATAGGAGCAGAGGTGAGTTTATGTTTCAGCAAATGGAAGGCTCGCTCACATACATCATTCCACTCGTATCTTTTCCCTTTCCTCTGAAGGGATGTAATAGGGGATGCAATATTGGAGAATACCTCTACAAACTTCCTGTAAAAACCTGCAAGTCCCATGAAGCTTCTAACTTCACTCACATTCTTTAGAGCTTCCCACTCAAGAATGGATTTAATCTTTGCAAGGTCAACTGCAATTCCATCTGTAGAGATGATGTGACCCATGTAATGAATATCCTCCTAATAGAAAGAACACTTAGATAGCTTCCCATAAAGCTTCTTATCTCTAAGTCATTGTAAGACTATTCGTAAGTTCTCCTCATGCTCCTCCATGGTCTTGGAGTAAATCAAAATATCATCAATGAATATCTCAATGAACTTATCCAGACAATCTCTGAACACACTGTTCATCAAGTTCATAAATGATGCAGGTGCATTAGTCAATCCAAAAGGTAAGACAAAAAATTCATAATGTCCATACCTTGTCCTAAAATTTGTTTTGGATATGTCTTCTTTGATTGGGAGTTGATGATATCTGGATCTCAAATCAATCTTAGAGAACACAGTTGCTCCCTTCATCTGATTGAATAGTTCATCTATTCATGGAAGAGGATATCTATTCTTGATAGTCACCTTATTAAGCATTCTATAATTTATGCATAACCGTAAGGTACCATCCTTCTTCACAAAGATAACTGGAGCTCCCCATGGTGACACACTAGGACTTATGAACCCTTTATCCAAGAGTTCCAACAACTGCATCTTAAGCTCATACATTTTAGTGGTGGTCATTCGATATGGAGCCTTGGATTGAGGCTCGGCTCCAGGCATAACATCAATAGAGAAATCAAATTCCCTCTTCGGAGGTAACTCTGGTAATTCCTCTGGAAAAACATCCTGGAACTCTTGCAAGAGAGGATAATATTCTAATCTAGGAGGAGTGTCAAGATCTTTGACATATGCCACATACATCATACACCCCTTCCTTTTTTCCTTCTTCAACTACATGGCAGAAATTTGTCTAAGCTCAAAGGGCCTTTTCTCACCCAAAAGTACTACAGGTTTACCTGAATCATTTAGACATTCAACTAACTTGTCCTTACATTTTACCAATGCCTTATGTTCAATCAACCAATTTATTCCCAAGATGACATCATAGGAACCCAATGGGGCTACATAAATATTTATGTGTCTGAAAGTTTGGAAGTTCTAACTCACTGCAAGCCAAACATTAATCAACCTTATGCTCTGTCCTATTTCCATACTCTACCATCTATGGTTCAGACATATATCTAGGTCTAACTAATAAATGAGAAACAACTCTAGGATCTATAAAAAATTCAATAGCTCCTATATCTATCAAAATGGAAACATTTTGGCCAAAGAGCTTACCAGCCAACTAGATCGGTGTAGCCTGGAAGTCTGCATGCCTACAATCTACAACTGCATGAATCTGATGCTGGGTCTCGGGACCTTTCCCCTCTCTGTGACGTATATGCTAAGGGCATGCACTAGAATAATGGTCAACTCCACAAGTAAAGAAACCACCCAACGGTCCTTTCCTACCCTTACGCGTATTCTTCATGTTGTCATTCATGAAGTTTCCTCTAATATGATACTGACCATCATTATTGTTGGTGTTCCTACCTACGTTTCCTTGACCTTTCTCTCTCATATTCTGAACCTATTGTCCTCCAGAATCCTTAGGTCTATCATCCTAGAATTTAGTCATGAATCTCTGAGAGGCATTATTCATCTGATTACCCTTTATTGAAGACACCTGTTGTAGTTTCTATTTATGCCTCAATGTCTTCCTGAAAGCAAAATCCATAGTCTCAGGCTTATGCATCTCAACTTCATATCCTATCTCAGGATGTAACCCAGGAATAAATTTGCGAGTTCTAGACCACTCATCATACTGATACTGAGGTACAAACTTAACCAAGTGGTAGAACCTCACATGATACTGAGTATTAAGAAATACTCCCTGTATTAGGTTCTAGAACTCAGCTATTTCCTGATCATAGTATAACTGTGGCAACCACCTCTTACGGAAAAGTATTAGAAAATCATCCCAAGAAATCTCACCGGGTTGCATTCTCTTCTCTGCCATCTCATTTTTACACCAAGTACCAACTTCACTAGTCAACTGAAAAGCATCCAACATATCTCTAGATTCACCAGAAATATTGTGAACGTGGAAGTACATTTCCATGGATACAATCCACACTTCAACCTCATCACCAATAGTTTTATCATTAAAGGTAGGAGGTATGACCTTCTTGAGGTCCTTGCTCAGTTCCTCCACTATCCTTTCCTTGTTATTGGGTGCTCTTCCAGCCCTAGGATCAACATTATTTTTTCATTGTTCCTCATTCCTCCTATCCTCTTCCTATTTCTGTTGAGCCTCAAGCTTCTGATCCTCTTCCTGTTTACGCAAAGCTTCAAGTATCAGATCTTCTTCCCTCTTCCTTCTCTCCTCATCACCTGGGCTACCTCTTGAAAATCCTTCTGAAGATGATCCATGTGATCACCTTGCTTCTGCAAGAGGTTACCCTACTGGTTTAAGAGAGATAAGATCTGATCAAGCCTTTGGTTAGATTCACCATCCTGATCATTTCTATAACTAGCGTATTTACTATTCCTAGTATCCATGGTGTCAGATTATCTCTTGCACCAAGCATAAGTACACAACTTAGAAATAAAAGAACCAGGTCCCAAACTTTAAGCCTGGCTCTGATACCACATGTAAAGACCGAAAAGGCCACATGTAAGCCACAAAATCAATATATGCTAAAATTTCTCAAATGTCGATTCCATAGTCATAGTCGGTCAATCACTATAGACTAATCGACCAAAAAGTTCAAACATACAAGTAATCATGTACACATAATCTCAAATTTCCATTTCAAATATTTTGATATAACACAAAAGGTAATACATCCAAAAGTAATCAACCATTCTGTTGAAACTATAACATTTCCATAATCAGCAAAATAATAATGTTCAATATCAGGATGTCGACCAACTTGTCGTGCACCTTACATCATAAATGAAAAATATATAAAAATACATCAGCTACAAGACCATAAGTTCACATGAATCAATATCATGTATGCCATTAGACAATTGTCCATCTACATGCTTCGGTCTCCTAAGTGATCAGACTCCTATCCAGATGTAAATCTTGAGATGAGATTGTGATTCAGCGGCTTAATCCACCCAACCACGGAGTGGTTAGCTCCCCCGGGGCTCATCCTAAAATGAAGAGCACACTGATCCTGCCAAAGAAGTCTATTACTCGGCACTGACAGATAGGAAGGAATTTGGTGTGTCTATGAGACTAACTACTTTCCACAAGTGTCTAATTAGTACTAAGGTTCAGGAAGATGAAATATAACCATACATATTTAAGAAAACATGTGTTACAAAGCTTTGGCCAAATCACTTTAAAAGCCAGAATTCTACTGGTAGGTAATGAAAAAAATATATTACCCTTTCCTAGTATTCCACATACTACACCTTCCTTTACATTTCCAATATGTACATTAACTTAACAATTATTCAATACAAGAAACATTCCAGCATAGTAAACAAAATTTAATCCTAACCTTCAAAACACTATGCAAACAAAATTAATGTTTCAAGTTTTTATTTCAGTAAAGCTGGTTTTCTAACAGTTTTTGAAGAGTTAAAATTCTCTCAATAAAATCTAACAACTCCCATACAAGAACAACTAAAAAGGTTCCCAATCTGAGATTATTAATCAAAGAAAAACCAGTCCTCTAATAATTCAAATTTTCAAAATTGTTTGATGCTGCTATTTTTATTTTTGGTTTGGTTTTATATTTCACTAAAGGAAAAGTTTACCTTTTACTAAGTTCTCTAGTTTGTTTCCTAATTAATCACATAATTAATATTATAAACATTGGAAAACTAGCAGCAAATTACTGGAGTGCTCAAGTAACGTGACACTAATCGGTAGCAAAGGAAAACACTTGTGTTCTTTATCTATACAGTCTCAAATTTAGTTGCTATGAATTACATGGTAGAATCTCTATAATTTGTACGTCATTTCCAGATTTCAACAAAGAGGAAAATTTCTAAAACATTGATAAGATCTATAATTAAATACAAGAATAAATTAAACAGTGATATCTATGTTCTCTACTGGTCTGTATGTTTCTTAATCAGGATAAAAGTAACCCAACATTTCAAACCAGGTCTGCCTATAATAGTCCTAGTTTTATCTAAATTAGAAATCCTGGGTTTTTCCATTATGTGTGGCTGGTAATAGCAAGCAAATCTGCACCTAGTAACACAATTTTCACTATCCCCTAATATGAAAACTCAATTTCTACGAAGGGAAAACAACTACAAACTTAACCTAATGCTTACAGAAAAAAATAGAGGTTCCCATCTTTTATCAATAAAACACATCCAGCAAAGAAAGGGAAAATAATTCTTATCTACTGCCCAGTAAAATTCTATAAATATATATTTATATTGATTATATAAGAAAAAATGCAAAAGATTGGAACCTGGGAATCCACCACTTTCCCTGTTGATGCGTTCTCCTTCCTTCTATGCTTGCGCTAATTTCTAATGCTGAATGTTGCACCTTTTTCCCTTACTGCAAAACCCCCTCCAATATTTCTTCTTCACAAGTGCTTTAACTCTTCCCTTACATGAAAAACCCCCACTCTTTCTTTTATACACCTCTTCAAAGAAACCATTTTTTTCTTCTTCAAAACGTTCTTCCTCCCCCAACACATAGCCTTTTCCCTTTTTATTTTACCAAATTGCTTCCATTCTCCTCTTAATCTGGCGTCCACCCTTCTTTTTCTCTAGATGCACTCCATGCATTCCCTTCCTTAGTGCTATTTCTCCCACGTTTCTTTTAATCGTCCCATATTTCATGCACTGATCATTATTTCAAACCGCCACTCATTTAATTTCCCATATTTTTTAAAAGCTGACTCAATCTTTCACATGCATTTTATCCTCCCCACGTCTAGTTCATCTATTAAAACCCCATGTGTATCCTCCTTATTTTATGCTAGCTTAGTTATGAGAGAAAAAGAGATGTGACAATGATTGAGAAGAATTTGTCGCATTTCCTCAATTTGACAAAACCAACATTCTTATGTTGTGTGCCTATACTTTGCACTATATCCACATTTGATTTTCCATTTATTAGGAAGATTCTGCAGAATACTCGAATGGAAGGGATTATTTTTGATAGACATGATCACTTTGAAATGACAAAATTAAAAATAGAAAACACGCCAAGATTGCCCCTGGATTATTTGGTCCCCCCTTATTTTGGCAATTTATAGGAGTGCTTTGTAACCAAACCCAAAAAAAAATTGAAAATGACACTTTCTAATGACAGTGGATGAGTGTGTCCTTTGGATTGTGATGAAAAACATGCACTTTTGCAAAAGACAAAACTCAATTTTGAGTTTGAGAGCAAAATGTTATGAGCAAATGAATTTTTCCCTCTTACAAAATTAATCCTCCTCCAAAAAAAATTACTTCGCCAAATTATTTTTTACCAAAATAAAATAGATGGGCCAAAATTAATCCCCTGGGGTTGGTAAGAACCAAGAGCTAAAAACCCATGTGACCATGGGCTAAACTCTCAAAAAAGGTGTGCATTTAAACTCCCCTGATGACAGAGAGACCAAACAACGACAAAACTATTGGAAATGTGAAGATCAATCAATTTATGTGATAGACTCTGGGCTTTAATCCCCTCAATTCAGATCCCTTTAATCCCCTCAATTCAATTCCCTACGAAGCACCACCAATTTCAATTTTATGTGGAGAAATAGACTCTGGGCTTTAATCCCCTCAATTCGGATCTCTACAAAGCACCAGTTTGGAATCGATTATACAATATTCCCTTTGAATTATTGTCCAAAGATGTTTTAAACCAAATTGGAAATTTGCTAGAGAATATCCTTGAAATAGATATGAACAAGGAGGATTCAATACACTATGCATGTATTCAAATTGCTGCAACTTACAAGGTTCCAAAGGAAATAATTCTTACATCTTCCTTCAAGCAATGGAACCAAGCTCTGGAGTTAAAATGAAAGAAGTTTTTTTGCCTGAGATGCATAATTTGCAAGCATAAAGAAAGTCTTTTCCCTATCTCAAGTGCCAAGCAATGGATGCCAAAAAATACTGCTAAAAATATTGGTAATGAAGCTCCATCCACTCCTCCCTCCCAACCTCTGGATTTTGATTCTGACTACCCAGAATCCTAGTGTAAAAAGGCCCCTGAATTTTTTTTAGAAGGCTGCATGTATGGGGTATCCTTTATGGAATCGTCTCTACACCCATGAGAAACACAATGGCCCTCAACATCATAACTCCACTTCACCATCTTTAATTTAGTAAACTCATGGTTTTGATTAAAAATCAACCAGAATGAGGGGGCTAACCCAAAACAGAAAACAAAGCCACCACGAGAAGTGCTAGACTACCAACACAAAACCATCAGCAACACACCCTCTACCTATCCCCTTCTTTAAAATCAAAAACCAAAAACTAGTAACCACATGCCCCAACTTCACCATGAAATTGGTAACCAGCCTGTGATCACTAACATACCCCAACTTCACAATGAAATTGGTAACTATAACCACCCTAATTTGGTCTTCTCTGACCAGAGACCCTATTTTCCCTATGTGTGATCATACCCCTAATTATGTCTAGACAATTCTTCAATTAATTGGCATAATTCATCTAAATCAAATTTAATCTCCTAAGTGATCTTATCACTAAATTACATTAATTGCCTTAGTCAATCAAATCAAATCAAATCAATTAAATAAAAAATAAAAAAATACATGGGTAAGGTAATTAAATAAAATCCTAATTACAACTCCTCACTTGCAAAAGGGAAAGTCAAATCCCTATCCAATGAGAGTTAAATCACTTGGATCACCTCACATGGATCACCAAAGATTCAATCTCCACCTCTCTTTACCATTCAATCCTAGCCTCTCATTCCTAAAATTCTTCTATAGATGAAATGAATTTTGAGCTCAATGGGCCCCTAATTTTAGAATTCATTTTGCAAACTTATGTTGTCCTAATTTCTTAATGCATTTTAGCTCAAACATATACCCCATCTACGTCTATACCTGATGTAGGAAATGAGTGCAACTTCTGCAAGGCTTGAGAGACAGCTAGTGCCGCTGAGATTGCTTCAATGGCAAAAGCAGAAATCATGTCTCTGTGATGCCTTCTTTGTGTAGTTTGTGCACTACTTTGTTGGGACCATATGCATAAATGTGATTACCCAAGGGCTATTCTAGATACTGAAACTTTTTTAAAATTTCATGTAGATACGTTGGACATTTTGATAAACTCATGAACTTTTTGTTGTTTATGATTTTGTTGTGATTTTCTATATAAAATTAAACAAAATAAAAAATTAACCTTATTAAAAAAATGAAAAAAGGTATAACATTTTTAAAAAGTTAACCTTATTTATGGTTTATGATGTCTAACTCTTGGATGGGTTTTTGTAAATTTTATCCTTCTTCCTTTTAGAAGTGTGTGGCTTGACTATGCACATGCATAATTGTAGATGAGGGTCAGTAATAGGGTGCCATGCATTGCTTAGATCCTTTGGATCTAACCCCATCTTTCCTTCCTTGCAGGTTCTAGATCATACAGGAGCATACTGGATTCAACCTCGAGTCAACACTTCAATGACATCAGGCAGTGATGCAAAATTTATTGTCTGTAGTTGTTTCAACAGCATCAGGTGCCAGCTTCAGCATAATATGATCACTAGATAGGTGTGTATGTCTTCTACTTTTAAGTTACGTTGTCACCATTCTTGTTTTATGAATTTGGGTGATCCTTTCTATCCAAATTATACCAATATTTTTATAAGAGATTTTCCCTTTTTACTTCAACCTAAAAAAAATTTTAGGCAAAATTCTACCTGAACTCTTTAGCGAGAAGATGAATATGTTACACTTGTGAGTACAAAAAATTCATTTTCTTTCCCATATGTTATGATCTTCACCATGTGATATGTAAATATATCGTATGTTCTGAGCACTATTTATTACCATCTAAAGACTATTTGACAGTAATGAGTTTGAAGAAGATTTGAAAATGTTGCACCAATCTGAATTGGATAATTCATCATTTTCAAATCTTCTTCATCAACCACCATCAACCATTTTCCAAGAGCAACACCTTTCTCTATATGAATCTTGGTTTACATTTCCCTGTAATCCTGATGCAAAATGTTTCGATGAAGTATGTCAGGGGTATAATGCATTCAAGAAAAAGGCTTTAGAGGCTACTAAGTCTTTTGTACACCTTTTGCTTGGTAATTTGAAGCCATCAATGGAAACTTACAATCCTAAACAATTATTATACCATTGATGGCTTCATAATTATTAAGTGAAAGGGAGTCCTCTGATCTGGAACCCCCTTTGGTGATGATCCTATGCAGCTCCACATAGACACAACACGTTCCTTAGAAGACTTTTAATCTCACAATAGCTGAGAAACATAAATGTAGGCATCATGGTCACAAATCTTTGGAGACACAACATAATTGAGTGTTGTCTCCAAATAATTGTGACCATGATGCCTACATTTATGTTTCTCGGCTATTATGTCCCAGGACCCCTTATGACCATTTATGATCCCTAAGAATACATCTTAGAGGTCTTAAATTTTCGTAAAGGGCCATAAGAGGCTCCTAGGAGGGGCCATATGAGCTTCCACCTTTAGATTATTGTCACACACATGAAGCATTGGAACTGATGTAAAACATTGAGACTTCTGGAAGACCATTCTTCCAATACTATTTGACATAGATACACTTTCCATAAAAATCCACAAATCAATTTTCTTTTTTGATGGAGCATTTAAATC
>MU224246.1:201203-218963 GCA_018584345.1 Thuja plicata
TCATTGCTATTACCTTCAAGGCATTGTGTGAAGTGTTTGATCTCTCTTTATTTGTTTTGTTGTTGATATTCACTATGTGGTACTCCCCATTTATGATCATTTCATGAGGAAATGTCTTGATGGCTCATTGGCTGCAAGCTAGGGCATCATGCATTGTTTATGAGCTTACTGTTTAATACTGGCATTGTTTACATCATTATATTTGGAATGCTTGATGACCCGCGAGCTTGAGAACTAGGGCATCATTGCTATTACCTTGAAGGAATTGTGTGAAGTGTTTGATCTCTCTTTATTTAATTGATTAGATTTCCACAATCCATTGAATTTGAGCTTTGATTTTTGGGTTTTGATTGTGTGTATTTTTAAGCATCAACGTTTCGGATCACACTCCGTGATCCATCATCAGGATGTAAGAGCAAAAAGGAATTGTAAAAATAAGTTCTGTTTTGTTGTTGATATTCACTATGTGGTACATGATCAATGAGGTTTTTGTTATTAAATCATACATTAATACACTTACTATTTTGAATTTGAGATTGGGCATAATGCAATTTTATTGTTGTCATTGCATGCTTGCTGCTATTGTGCACCATATATTGTTTTATACACTGTTTATTTCATTGAGACTGTGAGATTGGTATTTGTAATGTATTTGTTGTTATTGGATCAATGTATTTTTCCCACTCTTTAACATACCCAAAGCATTCATATAGCAATGTATATGTACATATTCACTAGATAAGACTATCTTGCAACTTAACTATCACTGTATTGAACTAATTATAATCTTGCATCATTATGTTGGAATACTTATTCATTATGTTGGCATAGTTATTCATTATGTTGGAATACTTATCTAGCCAATGAACTTTATATTCTTATGCATTATGTTATTGTGATTTTGCCTCTTTTTTTTACATAATGAATGGTTATATATCTCTCTTCAAGGGTGGGTTATTCATTATTACCATGTCATATTGTTGTATTTAGTAGTATGTAGCTCTAACTGTTTATTGTCTACTATGCAATCTTTAGCATATGTATCATGTGACTTATGTAAATCTGATTATGATTGACCTTCGTAACATTGAACAGACTACTCTAAACCAAAATATTGGCCTGCTCAATTTTTTCAAATACACTAGGAACCATAGTGACAAGTAAGCCTATAAGTGTAATAGAAGCCACCCTTATTCCTAGAAATTTGAACCACCTACTCTGTAATCTACATATTTAATCATAAAGCCTTTGCCGAAATTGCAATCATAAAGACTATTTTTCTCCATCCCATTATCCATGCATATTCTGAGGAAAGAGGTTTACGTTTTGGTTGTCCTGTAGCATTTGGACCATACTTTTTGTGGTGAAATGAAATCAAGGTTGTGCTTCTTTATCCTATTCTTATTTTATGATTTGAAAGGACTAAATATGCATAGGATGAAGAAGCACAACCTTGGTTTCATTCGACCATAAAAGCGTGGTCCAAATGCTAAGGCCGAAAACCAAAATGTATATTGTTAACAATCTGTAAAGTCTAAAGGTGCATTGTGTTTACCACAACACATTCCACCTGCATTTGTTTCAAATTTTATAAACAACCAGGAGAACATATGGTGTTAGAAGGCCCAGATGGGCAGAAATTCAATGGTACAATTATGGTCTTATAAAGATAAACTGAAACTAGAATTTTAGCAAGGATGGGAAAAGTTTGTACATAATTATGAACTGAAGATGGGGAATTTTATAGTGTTCAAATATGTTTCAAAATCTTTTTTTAAAGTGAAGATATTCGATACAACAACTTGTGAAAAAAATCAAACAGAAAGGAAATCGTCCTTTCTTGGACAAAAGTATCTCTTACCAAGAAAGGATGATTTCCTTTCTGTTTGATTTTTCTCACACTACAACATTTGAGACCATTTTTTGATGGCTATGTGTCGCTTGTCCGACACTGTCCCGTCGGCCAAGCGACAGAGACTAGTGTTGCAGTTTTGGTGTCAGAAACAATGACGGTTGTATAGTCTGTCAACTAACCATCACAATATGAGATGGCTATGGTGGTTATCATGTTGTCGTTACATATTTTAGTTGTCACTATTACGACACATAGTTGTCACATTTTTTGTGATAACCGTCACAGTTTGCACCGTCTAAAAACTTCAGCAGGCCGGCATTACAGTTTGTGGGCGTCGCAAATTATGAAAGACGTGCGACGTATTTGCTATACATGCGACATTGAGCTGTCAGCGACGTATTTCCTATTAAGGTAGCTATTTCCTTTCCAACGAAATTCCTCAAACACACATTTCCAGAACTAAATATTATTCAATTTTTAACACTAGATGCTTATGGAAGGATTTAAAGGTCTCAAGCATAAATTCCAAATGGCAGCTTCAACTTTTACAAGAGATTATTCAAAATATTTGAGGCAGTAAACCTCGGGCATCATCTTCAGTAGAATAGGATGCACTCAAGATACAAGAATATGCTAAAATGATACTACAACATTTACATCAAGCGGTGAACTCTTATATCACAATCTCTATGAGTGGGTAAGAGGAAGATATTTTTGTTTAGTTTTTATTATGTAAAACAATGTNCCCCCCCCCCCCCCCAAGTTATTATAAAATAAAGGTGGTAGAATATGTAGGGAAGTTCACTTTCATGCAGAAATTTGAACATTTTCCAATTAACTCTTCATAATGCCAAACCTCTAAGACAAAAAAAATATTCCAATTGGTCCCTCTCCCTTGAGAAGATGAAATCAACAGAACCAAATAGTTTCAAGAGCCAATTCCCTTGTGTTTTATCAGAAGCTAATTTGACTTCTTTCAAATTTTTATACTCGCATTTAATTTTCATAGTCTAGGATAGGAAGTTAGTCTATAAGTTATAAAGTAAAAGTACTAAAGAACCAATGACATAAGCTGAGAAATAGATGTCAGGAATGTACCTTATGTAGTTTATGTGGTTTTTAATACAGGGAAAGTGAGAAGAGACTGTGATAGGTCTGGTGAACACATACAGTGGAGGGCGCATTTGAAAGCACTAGTATTGGAGAGTTTGAGAGTAAATTGATGATTTCAGGGTTTGAAGGGCTACTAGACAGGCCTAGAAGGGTTATAGTATAAGAATAATGGTGAAAGATGAGTGGATAGGAGTGAATGGGAAGTTTTAACATGGAAAATATACCATGTTAAGATGATCTATGGTGTTGGGATCAAGGTGAGAGGTCTGTTTGGAGTTTTGGTATGGTGGAGGCACTAGGTGCACTAGGTGGCCTAGGATGATGTTGGTGCTAGAAGGCATTGGAACAAGGAAACAAGGAAGTGAACTTGAGTAGTATGGTTGTGGGAGTGACTTACAAAGTGATGCAGAGGTGGTGGTTGGTGACCTCATTGATCATGTCTGATAGCAATCCATCTCCTATTTGTAACAACTTCTCACTTCCAAAGCCCCCTCAAGGACTCACCTTCTAGGCTACCCCAAGTGCCCCTAGTGCTTCCAAAACACCATATCTTCACTCAAGACTTCAACCTTGATTTCAAATCCATAAATGATATCCTTATGGCCTATCTACCATGTTCCATCAACCCATTAAGTCTGGATAACCACTTCCTTACCCAACTCTAACATTTAGCCCTTAAAGCTAGTAGCCCACACTAGTCACTGTTTTGTCCTTTTCTCCAACATTCCCCAAAAAACTAAGGAAACTAAAACATGATTTAGATACCCTTTTAGGATCTTTAAATCCTCTCCAAGATTTAGTATTTACTCCTTTGGACCATACCCAAGATCCAATACTCTTGTGACCCCCAAACTAGGTCTAATTCTCCCCATTTACAAAGCAAACCCTAACTCCACATACTCTCATGACTTCAAAGGATGAAACAGTACTTCTAGGGGTTAGGAAACAACATATTTTCCACTCTCTAAGGCTATATCCTTTATCTATGGCCTTAGCCACTAAACCCTCACCTCTAGGATCACACTCCTAGGGTCTGATCAAAAGGATCACACACCTAGGGTCTGATTCATTTTTGTTGACATGTCAAAGAATTTGGTATCATGATCTCCCACATTAACACACCTCTCTTTGAAATTGCTATCCCACAATGGGTAATCACAAAAACCAAATTCATCCATGAAATCCTTGAAGTCTAAAATTGAAGAACCTATTGAAATGAAATCGAGATCAAGATTAAAGAGCTACAGATCTACATAAGTGAACAAAACAAAAGAATACCAATGGTGAACTTCCACTAGTATATTGAAACAAGATAAAAAAAATTGGTAATGAAAAATATAGATCTCACACCAAAATAAGTTAATTCTCATAAACATTTCTAAACTAAAGAAGATTGATTGTGGGTCCAGAATGACATTGAAACTTCCTTTCAGTAGGATATTTACTAGAACCAACATTCTAATTTCATTTGTTAAACTAGTCTAAAGTGTCTTTCTCTCATCAGTATTGGAAGGGACATGTACATTGAACAAGATGAATTTTAATGATGCAAACTATTAAACTCTCTTTTCTTCCAATTAAAATTCAGATTTTAAAGGACATTTGGATGAAGCCAAAACATATACCAAAGTTCCAGATCCTATTTTGTGTTATCATGGACATGAGGACATAGATTTTTACGGCTCCCAGTTTGTTTGATATTGTTCATTCTTTGCTCCTAATTTATATTTTTTATTTTTATATGTATATCTTTTTACGCTAAAAATCCTATCCTTATTTATATTATATAAAATGTATAGATGTATAGTAATCGTGTCTGTATATATACAATGTATAGATGTCCTCATGCCTATATCTTGTGCATATATGTGCTCACTTTTATGAAGCCAAATGTATGTATATTTGTAGACAAAATGGGTCTGATGTTAATAATATACATACAGAGATGCCTAATACATAACAATAGATGAAAATCAAATGGTTTCTTATAACTGTGGATTTGCAAAATTTTAGGGATTCTATACTTATTTATAAACCTCAACTTTCACTTGGTAAGCCCATTTGAAATAGTGCATTATAAAAGACTTGCAAGCTTATTTTTTAAAATTTAACAATACCTCCTATAAAATGCATACATCACAAAACTAGTGAACAGTAATCGAATATATGTTCGACCCTTCAAGTTCTTGCATAGGTTACATTCAGCAACCATAGAGATCTCGATTCTTAATCCTATGGAAAACTGATAAATGAAAATGTCCAGCAACTGCAAAGATTTAAGATTTGGGGGTTTTCTAGATCAAGCTAAAGAAAATGATAAATTACAAAACAGTTAAAGAAGAACTGGAATTCATAGTAGATGGGTGTTGGAGATTTTTACTCACCTTGCGATGAAGCCAAGAACTGGTTTCTCACCTTTAAAATTTGAAAAACCTGTTACCAAGATCAGCAAAAACATTTATGAGGTTATTCAAATTGAAAAATACAGTTTGAACAGCCGTCAATGTATAAAGGGTACACAAACAATCTTAGCGATAAAATGGTTAACAAACCTCAGATATAGTAAAAGTTGGGAATCAAAAATTGTAAAATAGGACGTGTCCTCAAACTCATGAACAAGAAACAAAGGTAAGATGCATGTTGTCCTCTAAATCATGGGTGACATATCCTCAGCAAGAAACTGAGTGGTTGTGTTACAAGGAAAAACCAAGCTCATCATTAGGGCCCTCTTCCGCTCGCATGCACAGCTCGATCACAAATGAGCCTTTCTTTTTCTTTTCTTTTTTGTTTATAATCAAGAGGGTGTCATAATTACGATGGTATCGTCACTATTACGACAACATCGGGGGCACTTGGAAAAAAACACAAAAATCACACACAAATGGTAGCGCCATCGCAAATTGGCATCAAAATTTGACCCCAAATGTTGTAGTGTCACAAGCCGTTGTATCAAATATCTTCACTTTAAAAAAAGATTTTGAAACATATTTGAACACTAGAAAATTCCCCATCTTCAGTTCATAATTATGCACAAACTTTTCCCAGCCTTGCTAAAATTCCAATTCCACTTTATCTATACAAGACCATAACTGTACATTGAATTTATGGCCATATGGGGCCTTCTAACACTATATATTCTACGCAGTTGCACGTGCATTCTTTATTCAGAGTGGGAAAATCTTATTTTGGATGCGAGGGACAGAAGCCAAACACATAAATAACATGCACATAAACATGATAGCTGAGAAACATAAATGTAGATATCATGGTCACAATTGTTTGGAGACACAACATAATTAAGTGGTATACCCATATGATGCAATGCAACCACTACTCCTCCAGTTCTAAGTTGGCACTACAGGATCCAAAAACCATAGATAAGGAATAAATTTAGAGAGTAGAGGAGGGTTGTAATGACCAAAATAATACAGGTTCCCTATATTATTTTGGTTATTATGGCCCTCCTCCTCTGCTCTCTAAATTTATTCCTTATGGTTTTTGGATCCTGCAGTGCAAACTTAAAACTGGAGGAGTAGTGGTTGCGTTGCATCGCCTGGGTATACCACTAAATTATGTTGTGTCTCCAAACAATTGTGACCATGATGCCTACATTTATGTTTCTCAGCTATTGTGTCCCAGGATCCCTTATGACCCTTTATGATCCCTAAGATTACATCTTAGAGATCTTAAAGTGTCGTAAAGGGTCATAAGAGGCTCCTAGGAGGGGCCAGATGAGCTTCCACCTTCATGTGGTTGGCTCTGTTAAGTAGAGAATGTTAAACTATTCTCAAAACAAAGAGAAGCTCAATATTTTAAGGTCTCACTCCAGGCACGTGACAATTGTTTTTTTTTAACATAGCATACCATCGCAATTGTGATGGTATTCAGAGGATGACCAACACCAAAATACTACATGCGACATCCAGATGTTAGAATAATATGACAGCTGGATGTCACATGTACAGCATGTCCGTCGCATACCTATCGTAATGGCGACACTCATAATGTGTAACGACGGCATACTAACCCCCATAGTTGGTGCATATTGTGATGGTCATGACCGTCACAATAATGACAGATATAGCTACTGTCGGTGATTCCGACACCAAAACCACAACACTAGTTTGTGTCGCTTTCCCGACAGAGTAGTGTCGTAATTGCGACGCATAACTTTCAAAAAGAGGTCTCAAATATACTAGTGAATAGGTGATACAAAGCATCAAAAACTATAACAAATAGTGTCAGAGAAAGTGGATACCCTTGCATGAGGGGTCTAGACAAGTCAAAGCATTTTGACTTGTTATCATTATCTTCCACCCAAGCCCTAGCCTCCCTCATGAGGGTTTGCATCATTTTTTAGAACATCCTAGGGAAGCCCATAAAATCCAACATTATAAAAAAAAATTTCATTCAATGTTGGCATAAGCCTTCTCATAGCCAATCAACATCATGCATGCTTTTTAGTTAGGGTGTCTAGCCCAACGCATTGTTTCCCAATAACTAATAAATTTTCCAAAATGTACCTAATCTTAACAGAGCTAATTTGAGTTGGATTAATCACATTGGGAAGGACATTATCCAATCTTCTTGACATAAGCTTAGCCAATATTTTGTAGGATGCATTTAGTAGCATGAAAGGCCTCTAGTTTTTAATCAGAGACCTATCCCTTTCCTTATGAATAAGTTTGATCAGATCATATTTGTATCACTCCCTAGAGACCCTTTCCTTATAGCATAATTATGATAATCCTTAAAGGATCATAAGTTGTCATTAGTATACAAGGAAACAAATTTTGAACTGTCGGTTACATGATCACCGAATGACAGCATTCAGTCAAGCGCAGAGGTCACTGAAATAGTCAAACATATTGATCACCAAAATTAGTGAACACCAATAGCACTATCACCGACAGACAGTTCACAGAGTAACCGGAGAGCACAGTCTACAGAGTAGCCCAAGAACTAGTCTACTGAGAGACAATTTTATTCTCGAGAAAAGTGGATCTCAATCTACATGTTGGCTAAGGCACTTTAGTTTTAAATTAGCTTTATGATTAGCTATAAAATAGTTTCTTGAGGATCAACAAAAGCATAAGTAATAGTTTTAATCAGTCTAATTGATTATAAACATGAAAACTAGGAGATCAAGGTCAAGTTGTAAACCTTTGATTATAGAGTTTTTCTTGTAAAGCTTGAAACCTAATTAGGTCAAAACCTTTGTATATATAGATGTATAATCACTCAAGAACATGATGATTGTAGCCACAGAAGAAATCAATTGATTAGACAGAGATTTTCACGTAGAAGGACACAAAAGGAAGAATTCAGTTATGAAGAACTAGATTCAAGGTTACCGAGCAGAAAAGAGGTATTATCCATCACAATTAGGTGATACATAAATTTGTGAACTTAATGGATTTATATTCAGCAATTCAAGATTGCAAGTTATCAAGTCATAAGTATTTTTTACTACTCTCTAACAATTGTAGTAAATAGAAGAAATCCTTCAAGAAGGTGGACTTAACAGTCTTATTGTAAATCTCTTAACCGAGTGCACACATACATTGTGTTGCTAAAATATCTTAACCGAGTAGACTTAATAAGTCTAACATGTTACTCCTAACAGGGTAAGATCATCAGAAGTGATCAAAACTTGTAGCCTTAACCGACACCTTCCATTCTGCAGATAGTGAAGCTTTGCAGGTTTCATCCCCACTGCAGTTTTTAACTTCTAACAAGGGTTTTCTACATTACCAATTCTTGTTTCATGTGTAACTAAGTGTCATGAATGTTTCTATGATTGTTTACATGCACTTACATTTATGTTATGATATTACATGCATAAGGTAGAAAAGAAATATGGTCGGTAATGCAATAAAATATTACTAAGGTTAATTGATAAAAGTTTTAAGGGTGTTGATTCACCCCTCCCCTCTCAGTATACACCATTCCATTATTCCAACAATTTGTATCAGAGCTAGATCTCTTATTTGGAAAATTTTAAAACACTTGAGAGAAAAGATCATACAATGGAAAGGTATAAGCTTGATAAGAATATTTAGAATCAGAAGTTGGAGATACAGATTTTCTCTGAGCAATACAGAGAAGCAAAAAACAAGATGAAATAATTATTGGCTGAAAGAAAAGTCATGGCATCTTGCTACAATGAAACTGACTATCATGAAGAAGAGATACCTGATTTATTTAATTCATCAAGATCTGCATCTGGTGACACATCTGTCACATCTGAAGGAAGCATTACAAGTCTTAATGAAATGAATCAATATCTGACTGAACAAGTAAAGGTACTGCAGATTGGTCAAGAGACACAGACAATAAGAATGATTGATGTTATGAATAATGCAAGACAAGTTGAACAAGAAGAACATTAGCTATTGATGACAGGAGGAAGATCACTGAAAAGCTGCAAGAAAAAGAATCTGAGATACAAAGACTTACTAAACATCATCATGAGATCACCAATCAAATAGTTCTTATGAGTCATGAGGCCAACCAAGTGAACATATAACTTAATGATAAATTGGAAGCTATTGATGAACTAAGAGAAGAAAATGAGAAATTGAAGTATGAAGCAAAGATTCAGCAGCAACATAATGATATGATCAGGAAAGCTGAAGACAACACAAAGAGAATGGATGATTTTTTGAATGGACAGAGAAGACTCAACAACAATACTGATTTAGGGTATATTGAGCATGGAGAATCATCAAACTGAGATGATCAAAGGAATTTTTACACAAATCCAAGAGAAAAGAAGCAGTCATGCAATCACTATGGAAAACCATGCCACACATCAAATGTTTGTAGGAGCAAAGCTAAAGGTATTCCTAAATCTACTTCTACATTCATAGGTAATTGTTATAACTGTAACAAGCACTAACACAAAGCACATGAATGCAAATCTAAGGTAAACAAAACAAAGAAGGAATCCTACATGGAAAAATATTGTCCTACTTGCAAAATGCATGGCCACACTTCTCATGAATGAAGGAAAAAGAAAAAGCAAGTATGGAAACCTAAAGAGCAAGAAAATGCTTATAAACTGAGAAGAGTTAGTAAATCATATGTTTGGGATTACAACACATGGATAAATTTCACAAAATGTGGTAGATATGGACACATAGCTGAAAACTACATGAGGAAATGGATACGAAGATCAAGGAACTGGACTAACTCCAGAATGAAATGCTTACACTGTCATAAGGTCGGTCATCTAAGCAAGGACTACAGAGACCAAGTGACAGAGTCAAGCACTTTTGCAAATGGAAACGTTATTGAAGATATCAGGAGAATGAGAAATCAAATGTGGAGGAAAGCTTAAAGCAAAGATGATGTTGGACCAAGGACTACAGTTGGTGACACCTCATCCAATGGATTAGGTGATTCCACCACCCCCACCTAAGCAATACGAATATGGAACTGCACTGTACAAAGCTATATTTTATATCAGTTCCAATATTCATTGATAATATGCCAAATTAGCATGAATGGAGATGCACTATGGTATTACTTGTTATGATTTGGTGAATCCAATCTCGTCAGTCAATACATACCAAGTATCATCGGTGTACATATGAAAACAAACCAAGTTGTCAATATAAACTGAGCATCGTTGGTGAACATGTGAAAAGTACAACTAAGTTGTCACTTACCCCGAGCGTTGTATACTCACCAAGGATGAAGACTTTGGTATGATACCTGAGCGTCTTTGTTTCGTCGGCCGAGTGGTAGCTAAAGCATTTAATGTACCACTTAGGTTATTTTCTATAAATAGGGAAACAAAGAGCTCATTCATTCACCAAGCGATAAAGTAAAAACAATAGAGTGAAGAAGAGCGACTAAGAGCAATAAGATTGTAGAACGATTGACAACAGATTCAAAGGCTACTCCGATAGATTTCAACCATCCACAACAAATATCAAGTGAGTATCTAGACTCACCAAGAAAAAAATTTGTTTACAAGAAGCCCTAAATATTTCACGAATAATGACAACTACCTCACGAGTCTCAAAGATCAAGAAAACAAAGGATAAGAAGATCAACCTGATTAAGAACACAACCTATGAGGAGCCTAACTATAAGTTTTTCCCTAAGGTTGTTGCTCAACCCGACGACAAGGGAGCATTTTCAAGTATCCCTCCTAGGGTTTTTCCAGTTGAAGATATCCGTACATATATCCACTGCAAGGTTGCAGAGATCGACGATCTTGAGATTGAAGAAGCTTACCAGAAGATATACAAGGATGGAAATGTGAAAGATGAAAAAAAGAAAATTGAGGTGAAAGGGTTAACCAATGCCCTACTTCTCCTGAGAGAGTTCAAGACTGAATGGATACACATTATACATAGCCAGGTACATGATAGAAAAATATTGTTGGATGAACGAAAAATGATCACAAAGGATGTGATTCACGTTGTAACAAGTTATCCAATAACCAATAAGGCTAAAGCACTAAAGCA
Source organism: Thuja plicata (assembly GCA_018584345.1). NCBI lineage: Eukaryota > Viridiplantae > Streptophyta > Pinopsida > Cupressales > Cupressaceae > Thuja > Thuja plicata. Next base: position 212,652 of record MU224246.1, read on the forward strand.
TCCTTCACGCCCCAAAATTGAAAAACTAACTGGAGTCGAATAGGACAGCAGAGGGTTGAAACTCAATAAAATCACCAACCCTGAGATGAAATTTGGTGCATGTGTGATTGGGTACAAGATATTCCAAGCCAACAAAATGAACAACATAGCATGTGGAGCAGTTGACACTGCTTATAAGATTGTGAAGAAGGGACTTCAACTGGACTTATCTGAGTTACTACTGATGCAACTGGAGGAGAATATGAGGACAATTAGATTACCCAGATCTAATACATGTAAGTTTGGTTCCCTCCTTATGTACACATTCTTCTATTTTGAGAATTTCTTCCCCTCTGTCGGTAATGTCACTTGGGACACAAACCGACCAATAACTGCACATATTAGTGGATTCATCAAGTCACTATGGACAAACTTCACATCTATAATGGATGCATACTTCACCACTTTCAAGGATAGAATGAAAAAGAGAATGAGAATCCATGCACAATTGGTTGAACAATATAAAGATGACATGTGTTTTATAGTGGACATCGACACCACTCTAATCAAACCAATTGTACCAAGAACAACATGGTTACCACCATTGGACTATGAGATCAACATTGATCAAGCTACAAATTCTATTAAAGTCCTACTGAATGAACCAAGGGACAAATCATTGTGCAGATTTGGCACATATGAGGAAGCCAAGTCTAGAATCAAGATTGGCTTCGTAGTGAAGAAGATAGACTGAAAGAAGACTAAAATAATAAACACTCTTCAAAATAAAATTTTGGTAAATTATGAAGAGTTGGAACAAGATGTCATCGAGGGACAGTCACCCGTCGCTAAAGGTGAAGAGTTAAGTGACTTCGAGTCTACTGAATCAGATGCACCACCAGTCAAGAAAGCAAAGGGTACAAATGTAATAGCTGCATCAAGAACCAAGAGTAAGACTACAAAAGAGGTAGACTCACCACCAGCAAAGAAAGGTAATGTGAGGACTTATCAGAAAAGAAAGCCTCAAACTGGGAAATTAGCACCGAGGCAAAGAAGGAGATATGTAAGAGGAAAAGAGGACAAGGATGACACTAAAAAGAATGAGAGAGAAAAAGGACTCCAAACTGAAAAGATCAAAGTTCCTAAATCAATTGATGAAGTTGCAGATTCAATCATCAACATAGGAAACATATTACATCACAAGATTAGACAATGGCTAACCTTGTCTCCCGAGAATCAAAATAAGATAGAAAGAGACCATAATTAAGGCAATGGTTGCATACAAGCATGTACCTATACAATTAAACAAGAATATTCCACAAGAGCTCAATGACAAAATATCAGCAAGATGGACATATGCCTTGCACACAGAAAAACAAATGAGGGAAAGATCCCTAGTTACATTCATTCCACCTGAGTCAATAGTTGAAGAAATTGATTCAGCAATGAAGGAGCATGCAAAGAAATTTTTTGCAAAGATGAGAGCATACAAAGTACTATAGGGAAGATTAGAAGACATTGACAAAGAAAGCAATGAGATTTGGAATGAAATCTTCAATCCACCCGAGCAGATACTAGCTATAACAGAGACTTCTCACAATGAGGAGAAAGAGGCCACATCGAGCCCTAAGCACATTTTCATAAATGATACCGAGGATGTCACTCCAATTTATTTGATAACAATGGAAATTAAGGCCATGGATGATGTACCTCAGATGTTACAATCATTAGGGGAAACACCAAATATAACATTAAAAGATATAAATAATATTGATTTTGATGATGATCCCAAGAATGAAGATGTAACTGTTATCACCAAGAAAACAAAGGAAAAGGAGACAACAGATGTTGCACAGGAAAATGTACCAGGTCACAGGCCTTTATTGATACAAGCTATCAATATAATAACAGAAGCAAAGGAGAAAACACTTGATCTTGATGAAAACATACTAGAGGAAAAAGGTGATGAATATGGGGAGCAAAACGATACAAAGGAGAAGAAAGATACAATTGGAGAGGAAGCACCGAGTGATTCCACTACCAAGGACACCGAAGAAGTAAACAAGGCTGCAGATAAAGAGAAGGTTGATGTAGAGACATCTACAACTGACCAACAGGTTAATACCGAGTAGCATACCAAAGGTACCACACCTCCCACACAATCACTAAAATCAAAAGAGACAGAGAAGAATCTTGCTATAATCATTCATTCCCCTGCTTCTAGTACCATTCCAAAGAAGAAGAAAAAGAGTAAAGCACCAGTCACACTTGAAGAAATCATTGACATACCTGACTATGATCCAAGGACACTGGATCTCAAGTCACTGACCAAGTATGGAAAACTATGCAAAAGGAAGGCAATACAGGAAAAGCTCAAGAAGGAGCACAAAAATTCACAATTCCTAGATACTACAAAGGAAATACTATTTCAAATAGTACCTACCACTCAAATTGATCAAAATGCACCAATACTTGATCAACTAGCAATTCTGACCGAGGCCATAATATCACACAATGTAGAAGCCGACACGGTCATTGAGGAACGTGTAGAAGAGAAGTGTCACTAAAAGATCACATAAAAGATCAACCAAGAAGTGGCAGAAAACAAGGTAATTCTTTCTGAGCTAGTAACTACATTGGAACCAATAATATCATAAGTAGTTAACTTAGTTCAAAGTTGGGCACACTAGAGCATTTCACTACCAAGCATAGTGAAAAGATAACTAAAATAGATGAAGATCTTAAAGCTAGTGCACATAGTCTCACAACCGAGGAAAATGCATTCCAATTGCATTATGAGAAGATTGTAGAATCAAAATGGTTGAGACTTGAGTTACAAAAGGCTGAAAGAAAAATCAGAGATGAGGTAATCGAGCTCTAAGTTATGTTACTACCAAATCTCACATTGTTGTTGAAACACATGACTTCGGAAAAGACATTAATTGCCACCCCAGAGATGTCAGTCACCGAGAGTATCTATGACATGCACACAAGAATCACTTTGGAATACATGAACCTTGAGCACCTCAAGGAGAAATGGGAGAAGCAGATGGAAGACATTCAAAAATCCCATGCCCACATATTTGACAAGCTGTAAGTACTAGACCTTTGTCATTATTTTCAAAAAAGGGGGAAAATATATGTATACATCAAAAAGGGGGAAAATGTATATACCTTACAAAAGGGGAAAACATGTCAAAGGCCAAAAAGGGAAATACACAAAGGATGAAACATGCATATACACTGCACCAAGGTATACACATAGGGGGAGTCATTACAAGGTAAACACTTGGTGTATATACTGAACATATCAGTTTGCACATATCAGTTTTCGATATAGTTAATGCTAAAGGGGAAGATTGATAATCCTCAAAGGACCATAAGTTGTCATTGGTATACAAGGAAACAGTTTTGAACCGTCGGTTACATGATCACCAAATGACAGCATTCAGTCAAGCGCAGAGGTCCCCGAAACAATCAAACACAATGATCATCAAAATCATTGAACAACTATAGCACTATAGCCGACAGACAGTTCACAGAGTAACCCGAGAGCACAGTCTACAGATTAACCTAAGCACCAGTCTACCGAGAGACAGTTTTATTCCCAAGAAAAGAGGATTTTAATCTACACGTCAGCTAAAGCACTTTAGTTTTAAATTAGCTTTGTGCTTAGCTATAAAACCATTTCTTGAGGATCAAGAAAATCATAAGTAATATTTTTAATCAGTCTAACTGATTATAAACATGCAAGCTAGGAGATCAAGGTCAATTTGTAAACCTTTGATCATAGATTTTTTCTTGTAAATCGTGAAACCTAATTAGGTCAAAAACTTTGTATATATAGATGTATAATCACTCAAGAACATGATGATTGTAGCCGCAGAAGACATCTATTGATCAGACACAGAGTTTAATGTAGAAGGACACAAAAGGAAGAATTCAATTATGAAGAACTAGATTTAAGGCTACCGAGCATAACATAGGTATTATCCATCACAATTAGGTGATACATAATTTTGTGAACTTAATGGATCTGTAATCAGCAATTCAAGATTGCAAGTTAACAGGTCATAAGTATTTTTGAATACTCTCTAACAATTGTAGAAAATAGAAGAAATCCTTCAAGAAGATGGACTTAATAGTCTTATTGTAAATCTCTTAATTGAGTGCACACATACATTGTGTTGCTAAAATCTCTTAACTGAGTAGACTTAACAATTCTAACATGTTACTCCTAATAGGGTAAGATCATCAGAAGTGATCACAACTTGTAGCCTTAACCAACACCTTTCATTCTGCAGATAGTGAAGCTTTGTGGGTTTCATCCCCACCATAGTTTTTACCTTCTAACAGGGGTTTTCTGTGTTACCAATTCTTGTGTCATGTGTAACTAAGTTTCATGAATGTTTCTATGATTTTTTACATGCACTTACATTTATGTTATGATATTACATGCATAAGATAGAAAATAAATATGGTCAGTAATGCAAGAAAAGATTACTAAGGTTAATTGATAAAATTTTTAAGGGTACTAATTCACCCCTCCCCTCTAAGTACACACCATTCCCTTATTCCAACAAATTATACACCTCAAAAATCTAATATTCTATCAAATTGATTTTGCTCTTATATAATTCTACTAGTAGCCTATCTGACCTAGGGGTCTTGTTATTAGCAAGCTCCAAAATGGACCTATTAATCTCCTCCACCATTATTCCTTTATTCATGATCTCTGCATTTTCTATATCGACTCTATTTGGGAGGATCTTCCTAATTTTTATCTCTGGCCCTTTCCATGGTTTTCCCATGATCCTCAAAAGTGAAAAGTATCCTCTAAAATTGAGAAAAGATATTGAGTATATCTGCCTAATTTGTTAATCTAATCTCATCTTCACACAGGTCCTCAATCTTGTCCTTAAGTTATTAGATTAGTTATTTGGGAAGTTTATTCCTGCAAGTTATTTTTGCATGGGAAAATAATGATTTATAAAATCATTTAAAAAAATTTAATATTTGTAAAAATTCAGTTTATCATTTTTCTATAATAGTACAATCTTTAATTGCAATGTGTTCACTACTCTAACATTAGTATTGGAGCTTTATTAATTCATTGTGACTGTGCATAATATATGAAAAGATGAGCCAATATGAATTTGATGTTGAAGATGGAAATCCTACAACACTAGGCCCAAAGGAAAATTTAAGCATGATTTGGTGTCAAAAATTAATGACAAAAGATGCATAAGTGCCTAATGGAGTCAATATCATGGTTAAAATTACTTGGAAATACATTCATTTTTTTTAGAATAGGAGATGAATTTGATTAAACGGATACATGTGAAATGAAAAACATTTTGAACATTGTTATGCATGGGAATTCTTGAAGGCATTGAGGTTTCAATTACCTACCAATATCAATCTTATTTGATTGGTATGTATTTTGGAGAGTTGAATTGGTATGTTTTCTATATGTTTATATGTCATTGATAAATATGAAAATATTTTTATTTTTAGGATTTAGTATAATCATTTTTATGGTAGTTAACATGGATAAAAGAGACACATTTTGGTGTATATATATTGTGAAGGAGGTGAATTAAGGGTGTGTTAAGGTTAACATATAAAGATTGGAAAGGGGACTTGATTGATTGATTAATTGTTATAGTGTGTTGAAATCCTTAACCCTAATTCACATCTTACACTTATTTGAGTTTGATATTGATTGTATATTGTAATTGTGATTAAGGGAAGATAAGACACTCCTTTCTTTCACCCTCAAATACACAAATAGGAGATCCAATTTGATCAACCCAAGAAGAAGGGTTAATACACAAGTGAATCCACTATTTGGAAAGAGAACAAGAAAGGGGATCTTAAATTCTGTAAATTAATTAAGTAAATATGCTTAATAATAGTAATTGAAAAGGATAGGAGGAAGAACTAACCTTACAAAATTACAGTTTTTGGAAAATCTGACAGTTGATCCCAAACCAGAACGCAGAGATGAACAAAACCCAGAAATATTTTTCCATTCCGATGTCATCTTATGAAAAAGGTCAACCTTGTACCACTTTTGCCAACCCTGTCCTGCACAGATCCGATTGTGTCCCTGTTCGCACAGTCCAAAAGAAATCTGAAAAGGGTATCCATATGTGGTCTCAGATCTACAGTCCTGAACCTGTACCTACAAAAAGAAAGGTTTGTTTGTTGTGGGGGAGGGGTTTTCCTTGGTCAAACCCTAGTTTTGGAATTAACCTTAAATATATATAATTGAATTTGCAGAAATGGACAAAGTAAATGCATAAATTCACCTTGCTTTGTAAAGTCCTT
>MU224246.1:224361-238878 GCA_018584345.1 Thuja plicata
TTGAAAAACCCCAATTCAAATGTGCCATTCTTTGAAGTTATAGTCTGGTTTGCCCTCAGAGAAGCCCCTATAAAAAGGGTGTCTTTACCAGTGACTCCCAATAAATCGCTATTGCAGAGTGAAATAAACATAGCGAGAGTTGTAAAGAAATAGCTCAAACAGCTTAATGCTAAATGATCCATGCTCATATTCTTGATGATAGCTTTCAGTTAGTGCAAGAACAGGATCTGTTACTTATGGCTTTCAGTCTGTACCTGCTTCTCTTGATAATCCTATACTGACGAACATGGACTTTTTCATGGTTGACTTGAATACTCACCATATCTAATTAGCCGATAGGCTTTATGTGCGAGGTTGCTCGCGTACGGCGGCTGACAAAACCTGTCTCACGCATCAAAACTGCCAATCTTCCGGTAAAACTTCCAATCCTCCGGTATTGAGTTGCAACAGTGGAATATGGTCATTCGCAATTATTTTGCCCGCTGGTTCACGCTGTCATCATAACAACTCATAAACGGGACTTGCTAAAGTTGAATGCAAGTGATAATATTTGCCTAGACTCAATTAAAGTTTATAAATAGACAAATTACAGAGTATGCAAAGCTTGAGGAAGAAATGGAATATGAGGAGAAACATCTGCGTGAGAAGAGGAATAGCTTTCGAGAATAGAGGAATACAGCTCTGATGTAAATAATTGATGCCACTCTTATTAGTGGAATTTATCGTAAGTTGTCATTGATATTATATAAAATAAATATTATGCATTGTTTATTGAATTAATTTCCAGTGGTGTATTGTGGCTGCGAATTCAGGTTGTCTGATAAGGTTCCCCAGTTTCTGATCTGCATCACATTCTCATACCGTAAAATGAAAAATGAAAGCATTTTGAAAGTCTTTTACACCCAACAAAGCTATTCATGCCCACGTCAAGTAGAGGAAGGTTTGATGGAAGCCCTTGGAGGAATTTAATTCCCTTCACTCATATTTCCCATCCACATTTTTATTCATGGCTTGTATTGGGCAATGTATATTGTTACTTTTGGTGTAGGGACTCCACTTTCATCTCCACTGATGGGCTCCATTCTTCCTTTGATCAGAATCTTGATGACAATGGCTAGAGATGGATTGTTAATGTATTTTAATTTAATTTATATACATTAAAGATAATTTAATTTATACATTTTAAAGATAAGTTTAAATTTTAATAATTCTTTTGAGACAAATAGATTTATGCTTCTTTTTAATATAAAAGTATTTTTTGTTTTATTTCAATATTGAAATCAAAACTTATCATTAAGATAATATCTTCAGAATATCTACTAGATTTCTAATTGTAAATAGAATTTATTTATCTTTCTACCATTTACCTTCGAGAATTAAATACGAAAGAATTGGCCCCATAAAGATTACAAAAATTATTAAACATAAGCATTTTTTTCACATTTAAACCGAAAAAAGGGAGGAATATTTTCAGTGTCCTGGTACGTAAGCCTTACAAGCTAAGCACCTTGTCAATGAAGAATTTGCTATCAGACCTGCTTTTGCATAGGGCTAAATTGGAAAAAAAAAACTCCGTAATTCAAAGAAAATTATAAAGAGGTTTAAGTTCATGTTAAGCGGAACTTTATATGGGCACGTGGAAACAAAAGAGGGTTGGAATTATTTTATATATATACATATGTATTTATTTCTTATATATACATACACCTGTTTAATTCAATATATATTGCAGTTGTACATATTATATGATTACAGACCCTGTTTCAAAAAGAACGCTAGACCCAGCCCTTCACCTAATCACATACAACTCTACTATCTGACAGAATTCCATTTTATGATTGTAATTGGAGTGTGGCCAATGCAATATTATTCTTTCTTTCTCTGTACAAAAATTGGAAATTGTTAAGAGAGAATTTGTGCGTATATTCTTTGTTTATTGAATTTCGTAGTTAAGTTTTTGTGAAGGCTGTGATCGGAGTTGATGTTTGCAACTACAATTTCTGACAAGAATCTATTTTCAATCATGCTCTAATAGGTGTTCACTCTCTCTTTCAAAAGCTCCATTTTGGCGCAGGCAGGGAGGATGACAAAAGTAAAGGTTGTATTTGTGATACATTTAACTTTATTGTTAAATGTAGTGTCTCCAGGCTTCCACTTTGGCCTCAGCGTTGACTTCCATATCTAATGAATCAATGCAGCTAAGAATATTTTGTTCTTCAATGCTTCAATCTGCAAGTATACTCAAATAAATTTGTGCAGATTGCCCTTGCCACAAGAAACATGCTTAGCACTAATTTTCAAAGGCTCGCTAGAAAGATGGATGCTATTTTCCCACATCTCATTGCAAGGTTCAGTGGTCAGTGTCCCCTTTATCGCTGCCTACCAACTTCATTTTTTATCAACAAAACAAGGAACCATAAATCACTAAAATTCCCTAATCTGCCCGATCCTGCACAATACACTACCAGCTATGTACCTCCCAATTGCCTGGAAGTGGATAGTTAATGAACAAACGTGGAGTGGAAAGAACCTCGCCCCCCACCCCCACTACTAATGCCAATCTGGTGAACAAGGATGGCTAAGGATAATCTTTTTCCTTTTCTGAAATGCAATGATTGTTAAGTGGATCATTTATGCTTAGAATAAATGGTTTAATATATAAATCATTACTACTTATTATATGTAAGTCAATAAATTTGACTCAAAACTTAAAGAGTTGAATGTTGATAAGGAAATCATATTTTTATATCTCATTTAGACATAAAATAATAATAAATTATTATTTGTCTATCCAAGATATATGGATATACATTTGACCAAAGTAATTAATAATTAAAATTTTCCAAACAAAGTAATTTTTAATTTTCATATGTGCATTCCCGTTGACTAGAAGTGACAAATTTTTCTGTATTAGTTTCTTAAATGTGCTTACAATATTTTGAATATTAACCTTTCTTTTGTAGTTACACTTAGTGATTCATCATCAAGATCTAAGAGAATAGTTGAAAGAAAAAATAGATGACAACTGTAATTGAAAAAAAGATAAAAAGATAAATTGCAGAGTGTGTGATCCAGACATGAATTCAAATTGTGAAAGTGTGATACATTTAACTTTTAATGTATTTGAGAGGCATTGGCAGAGGGAAACTAGCCTACTAGAGGAGGGCACCACATAAGCATGTTTTGAATTTCCTTGTTATGGTTTTGGGATGACCTGAAGATGGCTTTAAAAAAGGAAGGCAAACAAAGAATAAAGTGCAGTTCAAATAGTTGTGAAGGGTGCAAACCCATATCTGTGAGGGACTTGCCCTATTTGATCAACGCTTGCATCATTCAATAAATGGGGGAGACCTAAAAGAGGCATAGCAACTCACCTAATAGTTTTTGTTTTATCTTTTGGCATTGAACATTATAAGAATCTACTTGGAATGTCGATAAAGAAAGAGATAACAAATAGTGACAAATATATATTCAATATGGGAAACTAAGTGGTGATACAAAAGATGCGTCTTGGCTGCACTGACCTATAATATTAGGTCAGAATTCTTGAACACATCATTTGTATCTTTTTTTGCAATATTAATTTTAGACGGTGAATGCTACGACAAGTGCATCTGCAAGACGAGTGCACTTGTACTGGTCATCAATTAATTTTTCTAAATTTTGTGGCATCTTTGTGCTCAATTTCCACCAAAATTGTGCAAACGACCCACGTTCCTCTTTGTTAGGATGCTCTGTTTCTTTCTTCCCCTTACCTGCTCTCAATTTATGACATTATTGGATAAGTGTGGGAGATAAAATCAACGATGCCCAAAATGCTTGCACATATGGAAGACGTGTGAAATTTTTGTACCTGTTGATTAATTGTGATGCTTGTTCTATTTTTCCCTATTTTTTGGTGTCATCGCGCACTCACAAATTGCGGAATTTCTTATTGTTTTAGCTTTCCCGATTGCCTCCTATTTTTTTTGCCTTCTCCAAAAATTGTTTCTTCTCATTGAAAACATGACTACATTCTCTTACTACTTCAGTTTCAAATTCATGCTTTAGTTTTTCTAATTGCCTGGTTTTAAATGCCTCTCTTTCATTTTGTTCTCTTTCTGCACTATAGGGGAAGAGAAATTAACACTTAGTGGTGCGACATTGAAAACTCGAAGAGACTTGAGTTAGGTGCTCAGTTTGGATAAAGGTATAACCTTTGAAACCCTTTAGAACTTGTATAATGATTCAACCATGTAGATTTTAATAAAATCCATCATTGAACGAACCAAGCAAGTTATTTTCATGTTTTCTTCTGCAGATTTCGTTTTCCTGGTGACATGAGGCATTTTTTTGGCAGATGCATTTTCTATTTACCGTTTCCACAAAAATTAAGGTTATAAATTTCTAGATTTAAATTCATAGTTTGTGAGGATATCAAGAAGTCACTTCCCTTTTTTCAGCTGCTAGGGCATGTGCAAGGACACACAAATTACTAAGAACTTGTGGATTGTGAGGTCACGCAACGACTATATATTTTCCATCAAATAACTAGGAAATTTGTGGGTAAGGGAATTCCAAATATTTAGTAGAAACATTGGAATTTTATAAGCAAATATTTGTTCCCCAATCAGGTTGAATACCCAATGATGTAACTACATGTAAATCAGTTGCACATTAGTATGGACAAACATCTTTTCTCCAGATTTGCGACACTAATTCATTGTTTCCGTTGAAACATTAAAAGTTTCCCATTTCAAACATTAAAAGTGCTTCTATCAAATTAGAACATAGTTGTGACTTAGGCAAATTTCAAGTTGCTCAAAAGCTTAAGCGAAAGCTTTTGAAAGTCCACATTGACTCCACAATCTTCCAGCTTAGAATGAGGGATGCATACTCAATCATTTTCATGGTGGATTATTTTGGAAGGTTGATATAGGAAAAAAATGGATATGTTTTCACTTTTGAGACTACAAATTCATTCTTTTAATCAATTTCTATGTACCAAAATTTGAAATTGATTCTTTTTGTGAAAATTATGCAATGGTTTTTATTTTTAATTGCTTTGAAATAATTTTTATGTACCAGAATCTAAGTTTTGAACCATTCCTGCAACAACACCCGCGTTCAATTTTATTCAAGAATTAAAATATTATCATTGTTTATGGTTTAAAATTCATACCCAGATTCAACCATATCCTAGAATCATATGTTTCACTTTCTCTTGTTAGAAAGTTATTATGTTTCTCAAAATTTAACTTTTATGCAATAAAAAGAGTTTTTTACCATTCCGCCAACAACAATCACATTCAATTTAATCCCTGAATCAAAACTTTCTGTTAGTCATTATGATTTGAAATTCAACCCTGATGTAACCATATTCCACAATGAAATATTTCAATTTGTGAGTAGAAATTCATTCCTTTCTATCAAAATTATGCAGTAAAACAAGAATTTTAAATTGCTCTAACTAATTTTCTATGTACCAAAAACTTAAATTCATTCTTTTTGTCACAAAAAATGATTTTGAGGTATTTTTAGGGTATATGTTAATATGCATTGAGGCTTTTGTTTGGTACCTTGTTGAAATTTTGTAATGGCTATTCGTATGTGATTTGAAGAGAGGAATTTTTTTTGTAGTGTTGGTTGATTTTCTTTTTTCTTTATGGGTTGTTTTGAGAGTTTATGTTTTCGTGGCACTTGAAAAATGGTTTTCATCTGGAGACTTTTTTTACAAAATTATAAGGTTTATTCGAAAGATTGGGTTTAGATTTAGTTTGTTAAAAAGTTATGTATTTTGGATATGTGGATCAATGAGTTTTTTTGGGTACCATTACATTAGTGAAATCAGTCCACGGGGATCATTTTTTAAACATTATTGGAGGTTCTACCTATATCTTTATTAGTTGATAGTCTATTTTTATGCCAAAGAAAGCCACCAGAATTCAGTATCTCATTCCAGTATTTTCCTGAAGTTGTCGATTATGAGCCAACATTGGTTATTTGTGTGTCGAAAAAAGATGAGTTGGTGAACCATAGAAATTTGGATAGAAATGGCACCGCCCAGGAATCTTCCGCCCATTAATTTCACCCCCTTTGAAAGGTTTAAAAGGCCCTTTCTGCACTCGATATGTGGAAAGAAAAGTGGTCTTGAAATCTGAGAACAAACATTTGTAAGCCTTGATTTGCATTTTATACATTGTTCAATGAGCCTCAAATTGTACAGATCGGTGTTGTGGAGGAATCCAGACAAATCTGAACACCAGACATGGGTTCAGATCAATTCCCAGGTATGTTCGATGTAACTTGTGAAGATTGCATTAGCAGAGGCAACTCATACAACTGAGAATTTGTATACAGCAAGAGACTTTCAATATGAAATTTGAATGTCTTGAGAAAATCTTTCTTTTCCTCTTTCTTCTTAGTATGAAAGAAAACATTAAGGTGTTTAACATAGCATTTCTCTTCCAAAAAACATATTGAATGTAAAACCAAATCCAATTATGTCATACTTCTCTTCTATAGGCCTAAATATTCTTACTCTAGACATACCCAAGGTCATATTTCAAGCCTAAAAATTATGACTTCATTTCTCATAACCTCAGACTTGCTGTACAACTTTGCATCTAATTTTTCATATGCTTTTACTCTACATGTTTTGCAAATTTTTATTGCACTTTATGACAATAATGATTCAAATGAAGGAAAATAGCTGAAACGTGCTGAACTATGGAGGCAACAGCTGCAGATTGTTTTATTGTAAATGTCTAAAAACATGCAAGAACAGAACAAAATGCATCACTTGCTTTATTATGTTGTATTTTACAAGGGAATTGTTCTAGCATTTCCATTTGTTACATGAAATTAGATTGAATTTGTGTTTACACAGTTTTCTCCTTTAAAAAGAAGATTTCTATTTATTTTTTTCTTTTATGAAAAAATATATAGAAGTTGCAATCCACAATCTCAATCATTATGATGTGTGGGACATTGAAATCAAATTGAAATGTAAATTTTGTGTATGAGTTCAATGATAAAGTACACATTAAACTTGTGATTTACTACAAAGTCATGTAAATTTTATGAGTTTAATGATAAAGTACACATTAAACTTGATTTACTGCAAAGTCACGAAATTTTAAATGATATTATTTGACCTAAATAACTTGCTACACAAAATATATTGAATTGTTCTTATTTTATTATGAAATTTTAGAAGTTGCTTTTAGTGGAGTGATAATACAAAAGAATTTGAAAAAGTAAATTTGATTTTTGAAAAGACTTTTATATAATTATATATTTTTAATTAAAAAATATAAATTATATTATTTAAAATAATTAAATTATTTTATATAATTATATATTTTTAATTAAACAAATATACAATTATATTATTTAAAATAAAAATACATTATATTTATATTTAGAATTAGTTTTACATTCTTTAAAAAACCATATTTGAATTATTAAACTTTAGAACAAATATATTAGTGATAAATAAAATATAATTACAATTTCATTTCTTTATTAGAAATATTTTTAAATTTTAATATATTTTTAGACTTATATAAATTTCATATACAATATATAAAATTGAATTGTTAGATTAGATATTAAATGAGTTTAAAATTTTGAATAACCTCACCATCCATGTAACATTACTCATATTCCATTTCTCTAAGTATGGACAAATAGCTAAACTAAGTGTTTTTTAAAAATATTTTAGGATAATTAATTTGATGATACAATGATTTTTTATACATATTGAAAAATCATACTTTTAGATAAAATATCTATAAATTTATATTAAATTGGATAATTAATTATATAATATTAACATACATTTAAACTCTACCTACAATTACCTATCGGCTATCCCTTGAACCTCTTTTTAGGTGCAAGTGCTAGTAAAATACAGTCTTTTAAGACATGGAGTCTGAGTACGACTTTGTCCTCAACAATACACATTATTTTGTTGGAATAAACATATATTTTAAGAAAGATTTTTATTTTATTTTAAAGATTGTACTAGTTAGTAGTGACCATGCTTTAGGGAGGAGGGGAATACTAGATTGTCTCATCCTAGAAATTATTTTAACATAATAAATTTATAACTATGAGATATTTTCTACAATTACATGTAGTTTTTGAGTCAAATTTATTGACCTATATTTCATAAATTACACAATTGAATCTTGATAACAATATTACAATAATAATAATAACTTTATTATTAGTGCCATAGGTGTAGAACTATAGGCATGTGTCTTTAACTAGTGATTAAACTAGTTAATTTTAGCCAATCAAATTTCATATTTCTTTTGATCATATCAAATTTTAATATTTGATAAAGTAAAATGTACAATATTTAACTTTTCCAATTTATAAAAATTTTTATCTTTCATTTGATTGGTTAAAAAAAATGGGGCGAGGGATTTCAAATTTTCTTGTTATAGTTTAATTTTATTGATATTTATTTGTATTAATGTGTAAGAAAATGTTTTAATATTTAAATGATTACAAATTATTAAATAAAATATAAATGTAGTAATATAATTATATTTACTATTAAAAGTATATAAATTATATTATTATACAACATATTTTAGAATAAAAAATATTAATGACAAATATAATTCATATATTTTGTTTGAAGTCTATTTATTTATCCTATACATTTGAAAAGGTCATTTTTTTTTTAATGTTTAGCTTGAAATTTTGCATTTAGAATTCTATTATATTATATTATTATACAATATATTTTAGAATAAAAAATATTAATGAAAAATATAATTAATATATTGTGTTTAAAGTCTTTTTATTTATCATATACATTTGAAAAGGTCATTTTATGTTTATCTTGAAATTTTGTATCTAGAATTTTACATCCCAAAAAATTAATAGTTAATAAAAAATATCTAAAAATATTTTTTATATTAAGAATAAGGAGATCACAAAATCAAAGACCACCGAGAGTCAAAGAGTCACAGTAACAGAGGACAAGCCTCTCATATCAAAAAAGACGAATACTATGAACAACCAGACTGTATCAAAAAGAGGACAGCAACAGAAAATAACAACTAATGAAGCACATTTTCAAAGGAGTCCACCCACGCGATCCAACCCAAAGCACCTTCCATCCAGACCAGATTCTTCTGATCTTGGATTTGTTTCATCATGTGTAACCTTTCCTATGTAATGCACTAAGGGTTCCTCCTAATATCCTTGCAGATCCAATCAAACGTTTGATTAAAATTGTGGATATTGTCCAGGTGCAACTTCCAGAAGTATCCGTTTTTAATTTCATTAGCAAAGAACGTAGCATGCCCATCCTTAAGCAACCTTTTGAACTTAGCTTTGTTGACCTTCAAAGTAATATGGATCTGCGAAATTTTTTTGAAATATGTGAGACTTCGAAAAGACTCAGTAAGCAATCTGGGAACATTTCTAAATTTTTCTTCATTTCTACACTTCCAAATTTGCCATAAAATGTTAGCTAAAATAATATCCCAGAACATATTAACATCTTTTTTAGCATTAAAAATAAACCCAGTAATAACTTCAAGAATATTGAAGGAAACATGGATAGAAATACCAAACATTAACCAAACCTCTTTAGCAAAAGAACACTCAAAGAATATATGTCTTCCCGTTTCTGGGGTTCTGCAAATGCTGCACAAGTTAGTTTCAGAGAGATGATTCTTGATAGGAAGTTTATTAAGAATAAGTAACCATTTTAAAAACTTGATTTTAGGATCAATAGAACTATTCCAGAGATTGTTAAAGATCTTATTCCAAGTCAGAGTATCCAAATTAACATACCAAACAATGGTCTTCTCAGAGATTTGGGCATACCAGATCCCAACATACCAGTTGTTACTTCCATTGGGATTGAAAAACCCCAATTCAAATGTGCCATTCTTTGAAGTTATTGTCTGGTTTTCCCTCAAAGAAGCCCCTGTAAAAAGGGTGTCTTTACCAGTGACTCCCAATAAATCGCTATTGCAGAGTGAAATAAGCATAGCGAGAGTTGTAAAGAAATAGCTCAAACAGCTTAACGCTAAATGATCCATGCTCATATTCTCTCAGCCTTCACTTTTTCTTGATGATAGCTTTCAGTTAGTGGAAGAACACAATCTGCTACTTATGGTTGTGTCTGTACCTGCTTCTTTTGATAATCCTATATCGACGAATATGCAATTTTTCATGGTTGACTTGAATACTCACCACATCTAATAAAATACTGTCTTCTGCAAGACATGGAGTCTAGGTACAACTTTGGAGTCTGGGTATGACTTTGTCCTCAACAATTTGCATTATTTTGTTGGAATAAACGTATATTTTAAGAAAGGGAAATTTTGTTAACTTGTAAGATTTCCCCAAAAAATCTATAGCTTCGCCACTTTGCACCGACTCTTTTCTTTTAATTTCCCTTTTGTCATCAAATTCGCTTCCATTTTGCTAATGCTTGTGTAAAACCGTGAAATAGAACACAAATTATTAATGCTATTTCAAAAGTTATTTAAAAGTTTGTATCAAACGAACATGAATGAAGATTTTTAATGATGTCTACGAGACCAATAGTCTAAGGGATCACGAAACCGTGTCCTAAACTAACACCATAGTCTTTTCCATATCCAATCTCCTTGAGAAGATATTTTAGTCTGGAGGTGATGTATGTAAAGGGTGAAAATAATTTACAAACCATTCATGAAACTGCAAATGTGAGAAAACGTTAAAGAACAACTTAAGCGTGAAGACTCGGTGCCCTACTGTTTATGCCCAGTCAATGAATGATTGTTCATTGTGGAGATATTAAAGATTCTTGGTTAGTTCTATGTGTTCTTCATGTTCTGCAATCAATTGTAGTTTTCTAATCCTGCCAAGCATTTCCTGATCGGCGAAGCTTGGTGACTCATATCCTGATGTTCTTGGATCTTTGGCCAACGTCTCTCTTAGATCGCATGTCATTTTTACATCTTGGTAATAAGATCTTTACAATTTGGGTCCTGACCTAAATCGTGGTATTACATTTTCTTATTCTTGGAAAATGTTTTTGATATGGCCGACTTATGAGTTGCAAAGTCTCTATATATTGAGGCTCTTAATATTTTTTGGGGGTGGTTCTCATGAAGATAACCTTGGAAGGTTATCATTAGGGTTTAGGTATAGATTTATGTTGTAATCAGACATGTATACCAAAAGTCTGTAATCTGCATGTTGCAGGCCAATGTGATGTAAATATCTGATTCTATGATAATGTGAATATCTGTTATAACATGTTAATTGTTTGTTCTTGTTTTTGAGTTGGTTGTTTCCACCTCGTTGACTCTTGCTTCATGGTTGGAGCATCTCCTTTGGGGAACACTTACCATGAATGCGTCATTTGATGATCTGTTGTATATGGATAGTAGTTATAAAATGAAAGATGAATTCAAAGTTCCTATGATGAGTGATATTTAGATGAAAGATATGGGAATAAAGAAATTCTTTCTTGGAATGGAGGTTTATCAAAGTAAAGGTGAGATTTCATTTATGAAATAAAGTATGCAAAGGATATGTTAAATAAATTTGATATGGTTTATTGTAATCCATCCTCAACTCTAAAGTGCTAATGGAGTTCTATTGTGTAGAGATGATGGTGTTAAATAGTATTATTGGGAGTTTGATGTTTCTAACCCACAAAAGATCTAATATTGCATATTCAGCTTCACTTGTTTCAAGATACATGACAAATCCATCAAAAATACACATTAAGGTAACAAGAAAATATTCAGGTATGTGAAAGGCACTCTAAATTTTGGTATCCATTAGTACTCTAAAAAATTCAATCATATTTTCTTTAGAAATTCAAATTAGGGAGGTATTTTAGATGACCGTAAGTCTACTTCTGTCAATTGCTTTTCTTTTGGATCTAGTTTGACTACATGGAACTAAAAAAAGAAAAACATTCTTTCCCTCTTATCCAAAGAAGCAGAGTATGTAGCATTCACATCAATGTGTACATAAGCTCTTTGTCTTATAAAACTTCTAGAAGAAATTGGAGAGAAGCAAGTTTAGCCTACAATAATTTTTTGTGCCAATGTGAGTGCCATCAAGTTAGCAAAGAATCTGATCCATCACAATAGAACCAATCATTTTTTATTGAGGTAACATTTCATTTGTCATTTAGTGCAAAAGAAGGAAGTTGAATTGAAACACATAAATACTCAGGATCAGCTAGCAAATATATTCCTCAAGGCAGTTGCAAAAACTCAATTTTTAGCACTTTGAGATCATATTGTTAGCCCTGTTTGCATCGAGGAGTATGTAGATAATTGATGTTGTGGTGACCATGTAACTTCAGTTTGAATTCCAAGTCCACTCCCACCATCATGCACCACTTGATATGTAGTTTGTTTTAATTTATTTGTTTGTTCTAAGGGACCACGAAATAGTGTCCTAAACTAACACCATAGTCTTTTCCATATTCAATCTCCTTGACAAGATATTTTAGTCTAGAGGTGATGTATGTAAAGGGTGAAAATAATTTACAAACCATTCATGAAACTGCAAATGTGAGAAAATGTTGAAGAACAACTTAAGCGTGAAGACTCGGTGCCCTACTGTTTATGCCCAGTCAATGAATGATTGTTCATTGTGGAGATATTAAAGATTCTTGGTTAGTTCTATGTGTTCTTCATGTTCTGCGATCAATTGTAATTTTCTAATCCTGCCAAGAATTTCCTGATCGGTGAAGCTTGGTGACTCATATCCTGATGTTCTTGGATCTTTGGTCAACGTCTCTCTTAGATCTCATGTCATTTTTACATATTGGCAATAAGATCTTTACGATTTGGGTCCTGACCTAAATTGTGGTATTACATTTTCTTATTCTTGGAAAATGTATTTGATCTGGCTGACTTATGAGTTGCAAAGTCTCTATGTATTGAGGCTCTTAATATTTTTTTGGGGTGGTTCTCATGAAGATAACCTTGGAAGGTTATCATTAGGGTTTAGGTATAGATTTATGTTGTAATCAGACATGTATACCGAAAGTCTGTAATCTACATGTTGCAGGTCAACGTGATGTAAATATATGATTCTATGATAATGTGAATATATGTTATAACATGTTAATTGTTTGTTCTTGTTTCGGAGTTGGTTGTTTCCACCTTGTTGACTCTTGCTTCATGGTTGGAGCATCTCCTTTGGGGAACACTTACCATGAATGCGTCAGTTGATGATCTGTTGTATATGGATATTAGTTATAAAATGAAAGATGAATTCAAAGTTCCTATGATGAGTGATATTTAGATGAAAGATATGGGAATAAAGAAATGCTTTCTTGGAATGGAGGATTATCAAAGCAAAGGTGAGATTTCATTTATGAAATAAAGTATGCAAAGGATATGTTAAATAAATTTGATATGGTTGATTGTAATCCATCCTCTACTCTAAAGTGCTAATGGAGTTCTATTGTGTAGAGATGATTTGTGTTAAATAGTATTATTGGGAGTTTGATGTTTCTAACCCACAAAAGACCTAATATTGCATATTCAGCTTCACTTGTTTCAAGATACATGACAATCCATCAAAAATACACATTAAGGTAACAAGAAAATTTTGAGGTATGTGAAAGGCACTCTAAATTTTGATATCCATTAGTACTCTAAAAAATTCAATCATATTTGCTTTAGCAATTCAATTTAGGGAGGTATTTTAGATGACCGTAAGTCTACTTCTGTCAATTGCTTTTCTTTTGGATCTGGTTTGACTACATGGAGCTAAAAAAAGAAAAAGCATTCTTTCCCTCTTATCCAAAGAAGCAGAGTATGTAGCATTCACATCAATGTGTACATAAGCTCTTTGTCTTAGAAAACTTCTAGAAGAAATTGGAGAGAAGGGTGATCCCACACAGCTGTGTCCCACTTTTTGGGACGAAGGATTTTAGACTTCCTTCAAAAAAAAAATATTGATGGCTTCGCGCGAAGTGGCTGATAAGCTTCGCGCGAAGTACCCTACGTGGGTGACTTCGTGCGAAGTACCCCACGTAGGGTACTTCGTGCAAAGCCATACTTCGCACGAAGCCATTTTTTGCCAGAATTTGTATAAAATTCCAACTACCCATTTCATTTTTACTATTCACTTTTGGATATTTTGTGGACCCAGGGCTTAGAGCGAACCAGTGACGCCCAGTACGACGTCAGCAGCTACCAAGCTTCTTCGATCTCTTGTGATTGTTACTAGTACTAGGTACACACATTTTTCTCATTTTTTTATTGTAAATTGTATGTTTTATATTTATTTTAGTTAATTATTTGTTTTAAATAATATTTAGTTTGTAGAAATGTTAGAAAATGATAGTTGAATTTTAGAATATGTTAGAAAATTATAGTTGAATTTTAGAATATGTTAGAAAATTATAGTATTATGTTAGAAAATCATAGTAAAATGTTAGAAAATATTAGAAAACATTAAAAAAACATAGTATATTTATGTTTGCAAATGTTAGAAATTTGTAACTTAATATGTACACATTAGAAAATATTAGCAAAT
>MU224246.1:269124-281302 GCA_018584345.1 Thuja plicata
TAAATGCATTACCTTACACTGTCTTTTTAAGAAATTAAATGCCTGTCCCAAAATGTCGTCTCAAGCATGTCCAAATGCAATATGAGTCAACAATAATTAGATTTTCTGAGATTTTTTTTTGGCATGGATCATTTCACCATACCAAATAGCACAGATTTCAAATGTATGTCGCTTCAACCTCAGAAAGGTGAGCTAAATTTGAGGTAATAATTCAACTTTTCGATACTGTAGAACTGTTTCACCAACTAACAAATTAAATTTGAAGATAGATTTTCAAATACACTCAAATTTTGCATTGATAACTCTGCAGACCCAATGTTCATAAAATTGAAAAAAATAAATCGAAAAAGTGGCTTCATGACTGTTCACGGTAGAAGCCAATGAGAAAATTGAAAAAGAAAACTCACAAAAATAATATTAATTCACTAACAGTTACAAACATTTGAATAAAACACTGTACAACAAAAATAAATGACTCTGATTGGTTGCCAGAAAAGTTCCACTAGCATCCAATGGATGCTATAATATCCTGCCTGCCGGCAGGAACTAATAACTACCTATAGAAAGGTTATAGTTGTAGTTTTCTAGCGTGTTTCTGTTTGGAAAAAGGACAAACCCTAGGTAATGAACGACAGTCAAATTCAAGCCTCGATCAACATTTTTGTGGTGCATTCATTCTAGCTGAACTTCAATTTTTCATAGGTGAATTTGGATTACAGTACAACTGCCTTCCGGTGAAGATTTCAACATTGAAAGGTGTGTTGAATTTTAGAAAGTAAAAGTGACATCCAGGGTTTCGAATGTGATTTTATAATCCTTCTATAATCTTCTTTAATACCCAGTTTAATTATAGATGGATTTATCCTTTTTCTTGCAAATTCAATTATTTTTCTTGTCAACATTTTTAAGTTGATAGGCTTTGTGTGGAAACTTTGCTTCCGGAAATGACTTTTTCTTTCGGATAGTTTTCTATTCCAGATATGAAAAACATTTCAGCTATTTTCTTCTTAATTTTTTTGTTAGAAATTAGCAAACATTCTAAAATCAGAAATAGCAAGGTAATCTCTATTTTCTTTTGGCTTATCAAATTTTTTTAAAAAAAATAGTATTTTCTATCTAAAAGATGATTTTCTTTTCAATTTTAGTTTGTTTTTTAAATTGATTTAGTTTTTAGTTTTTTTTTGTAAATTATTTTTATTTATTTTTTAAAATTAGTTTAGTTTTTAGCTTTTTTTTAATTAGTTTAGTTTTTAGTTTTTATAATTAGATTTTTTTTCTCCTTTTTGTAGGAAGCTATCTTTATTTGAAGCTCAATTTGATATAAAACCTATAAAAAAATTGTATCATCTAATGATTTTCTTTTCAATTTTAGTTTGGTTTTAAAATTTATTTAGTTTTTAGTTTTTAAAATTATTTTAGTTTATTCTTTTATTAGTTTAGTTTTTAGCTTTTTTAATTAGTTTAGTTTTTAGTTTTTATAATTAGATTTTTTTGCTTTTTGTAGGAAGCTATCTTTATTTGAAGTTCAATTTGATATAAAATCCCAAAAACAACTTGTATCATCTATCTATAAGATGATTTTCTTTTCAATTTTAGTTTGATTTTTTTTAATTGATTTGGGTTTTAGTTTTTTCAATAATTTTAGTTTATTTTTTAAATTAGTTTAGTTTTTAGCTTTTTTAATTAGTTTAATTTTTAGTTTTTATAATTAGATTTTTTCTGCTTTTTGTAGGAAGCTATCTTTAGTTGAAGCCCAATTTGATATATGAATTTTGCTTTGTTGATAGTGATGCTCTTGTTCGTGGCTTTTATGAAGAGAATTTTCTTATAATTTTGGTTCAAATGAGGTTTTTAGTGATAAATTAGAATTTATCATAGAAATGAATGTTATTTTCTGTTGGCAACATTGTATAAATATATAAAATTTCATTTTTACTATTTCTTAACTTTTTTTAGATTAAACAAATTTAATTTGCAAGAAACCTTATTACTTAAGGATTGTTACACACCATTTCCATAATTTCTTCTCTAATTTTGGCATTGTACAAAACATATCACTTTCTTGAAAATCAAAATTCCTATTGGCTCATCGTTGCACGTACAAAAGCGGGCAACTACTAGTTTACTCTCTGACTAATATTTTTTTGCTTACCATACTTTTTTTTGGGTCATTTTCCAACATCTTGTAAGGAATTTTGGTTTGGGATGAATCCATGAAAGACGATTTATCGGTGATGATCTTCAAATTCCAAATTTTAAGGCTTTTTTAACTCGCTTGTTTTGGGAGTTTAGATTGTCATAGAGCTCTTTTGATAGAAGATCTGCTCGCCTCAATGTTTTGGAGTCAGTGGATTTAGGGAAAGCTACAGATTTTATGAAATATTTTCTTCTATCTTTTTTTTATGGGTTTGTTTTAATGCATTTTGTATATGTATTTATAGATGATAATTTTATTTATTTTTTAATACAAATTTTATATTTCTTTTTTCCTAAGGGGTATCCCTGCTACCCAACCCAACGCCCAACATCCCATATCTTGGGTACCTGAGGTAAGCTGCGGCGAGAGTAATCCCCTAGGGATGCACGAGCACGCTCGCAATACAAGTGCATCGCTTAAATTTAGACCTCAAATTCAAACCAAGACTTTGAGGAGCATACCCAAAACTTAAGCCTCCTTCGCTAATTGTTTAAATAAGATATCTTTAAATGTTTTATATTTTTTAATGTTCACTATTTTTAGATTTCATTATTTATATATTGTAATGTCCCTGCTATTAAATAAATAAAATAAACTTGTATTTGGGTTCCGGTCGATTTAGCTTATCCCGGACCCATCTTTTATTTTAGCGTAGGTGTTAGTGTACCGTGTCGGCTTTATTTGTACACCTCGGGAGTTTGTCCGAGGGGTATTTGTGACCGGCGTGTAGGATGTATTTCACATGTTGAGTTTTGATATATTATTATTATTGCAAATTCCAGTTGGAGTTCTGGTGTGCGCCACTTTGGAAGTGAAAGACCTTCCCTATTTGGCTTGTTGCAGTTTCGGTGGGATTCAACCCTCACCCTACTCTGATTTATTCTTCTTGTATCAGATTTGGCAAATCTGAAGTACTTCATTATTTATAATATAACCTCTTGGCAATTGTTCCATTTCTGGTACTTCATTGTTCTATGCATCTGTTAGCATCTGGAGAATTGCTAAGCAATTAAGTTGCAGTGAAGAAGCAAACCTAAGGGGAAAACATAGCACGTACAGACTTCCTGACCACCGTAGGAGCTACCAGGTTCCACCGTAGGCACTGCCAGACCACCGTATGCACTGCCAAGTTCCACCGTAGGCACTGCCAAACCACTGTAGGCACTGTCAGGTTCCACCGTAGGCACTGCCAGACAACCGTAGGCACTGCCAGGTCTAACTGTAAGGACTAGCCACACCGTACAACCTTCAATATTTATCTGTTTGATGAAGAAATTAGATCAGGGGTGTTGTGGGTACATTACAGTGGTATCAGAGCTGGTGATTCTTCCAGCTTGTGGGTTTGAATGAAAGTATATACCAGGAGAAGGAACATATATAATTCGGCTGATAGAATGGAAGATCAACATGATCCTGCCGCTCAAGTCATGGCATTGCTAAGAGAGCTCTCCAAAAATCAAATGCAGATCAATGACACTCAGCGACTCATGGAGGAGACATTACAAAAATTGGCTGAAGGCAAAGCATCCACAGAGAAAAATGTGCAAAGTGACAATTTTGTTGCAAGTAGGGCAAACCTCGAACCAACATGCTCTCGACTGTCGATGCCCACCTTCCCCCCTTGAACAGAAGTACAACATAGAGAACCACCTACATTCCAAGATATGCAAGATCAACTTCGGGAGGATTGGAGGAATGCAAATCTGGAAGGGGATATAACCTACAAGGATTATGTAGATTTGAGAATGAGATATTCAGGCTACAACAATCGGGGTGGCTACTATAAAATAACCTTAGGAGAAAGATCGCTAAAGTTAATTTATCAACTTTTGATGGTTCTGGTTCCACCACAGCTAGGGCCTGGGTGCAGAAGGCTGACGCCTATTTCCAGCTCAACCCTATGCTGGAGGACGAAGCCATAAATTTGTGGCCTTACATCTAGAAGGGTTAGTTCACAAATGGTGGCATCATGGCATGGTCACTCTAGGCCATGATCAAATAACCTCCTATGCTAATTTCACTAAGAGATTAATGGATCATTTTGATGGAAGAGATCCAGAGCTTAATTTCAAAGACTTGGCTCAATTGAAACAAATGGGTACAGTGGACAGTTTCATTACAAAATTTCAAAGATTATCAGTCCTAGTAACTGATATTTTGGAGAGATGATTGGTCGTGCTATTCATGGATGGGTTGGGAGAACCTTTGAGGGGATGGGGGAAGGGGTTCAATCCCATCACACTCACAGAGGCAATCAAGAAGGCACGCAACATGTCAACATCTTCCTCCTCCTCCTCCTCTAGGAATTATGCACAGTCCAAACCACCCCTTATTCCCAAAGAAAGGACAATAGACCTCCGCCAAAGTGACCTCTACTGGATGAGGCTACCTGATGGGAGCTCAGAAGGAGGAAGCTATGCTTCAATTGTAGGGAACCATGGGAATCTAGACATCACTGCTTAGGCAAGGGAGAAATCCACTATATTAAAGTAATGTCAGATGATGAAGAGGAAGAATATGCACCATAAGTTGAGGAAGAAGAACAACCAGCCGCCCAAGAAGCTAACCTAAACCATGCAGAAAGAATTGCCACATTATTGAAAAGAGGCAGGTCCATTGTTGCTTTAGCTAGAACCTTGAGATGCACTATTTTCTGGGTACAGGGTAATCTCCAAGGACAGAGGGTTGTGGTCATGCTAGACAGTGGGGCTACCCTCAACTTCATCAACTCCTCACTAGTCAAACGAAGGGGTACAAACAGAGGCACACCAAGGATTTGATGTCAAGGTGGTAGGAGGAAGCATTTTATCTTGCACCCATCTGGTCCCACAGCTGAGCATTTCTATCGGTAACCACACGGTGACAAATGACTTCTTTGTAGTTGATTTGGAGGACATGGAAGTCATCCTCGGCATCCAGTGGATGGAAACATTGGATGAATACACACATAGTTTCAAACAGATGGAATTTTCATTCGAGGTTGATGGAAAGAAAGTTGTTCTAAGGGGAATGTCGAATGGAGGACCGAGGGAAATTTCTGCCCAACGAATGGAGGCCATCCTCAGGTACGACGATATGGTCTGGGCCGCACACTATTTTATCTCATCAGAACTAGTGCATGGACAACCTACCTTCTATCAGGATGAGGAACTTTAGAATGTGTTGGAGAAGCATCAATTAGTTTTCGCTGACATACCACCAGGCGTACCACCGCACCGTGGGTTTGAACACACTATCGAGATGGAGTTTGGCACCCAACCTGTCATCACCACACCGTATCGCCATCCTAAAAGGTTTAAGGATGAAATTGAAACAACAATATAGGAGCTTCTAGACAAGGGATGGATAAGGCCCAGTTTTAGCCCTTTTGCATTGTCCTTCGTACTGGTCAAGAAGAAGGATGAAACTCTGAGGATGTGTGTGGACTACCATGCATTAAATAAGAAAACCATCAAGAACAACTACCCTATTCCTAGGATCGACGAGCTGTTGGATGAACTGCATGGTGCAGTCTATTTTTTGAAAATAGATCTCCGATATGGGCATCATCAGATCCATATGAGAGGTAAAGATGTGGAGAAAATAGCCTTTTGTTGCCACTATGGGCATTACGAGTTCTTGGTCATGCCATTTGGATTGACCAATGCTCCCGCCACATTCCAGTCCTGCATGAATCACATCTTCAGCAAGCAATTGCGTAAGTTTCTATTGGTATTTTTTGATAACATACTCATATATAGTAAGACATGGGAGGAAAATTTGAAGCATTTGGATGAAATACTGGAGATTATGGAATCACAGTCCTTGTTTTCCAAAAGGTCAAAATGTGAGTTTGGGATAACAGATATATTGTACCTCGGGCACATTTTCAGTGGGAGAGGGGGTCAAGTGCATCAGGAAAAGATTCAAGCCATTCTTGATTGACCTCCACCAAAGACTCTCTCAGACCTGCGCGAATTCTTTAGGTTGTGCAGTTATTATAGGCAGTTCGTGAAGGGATTCTCACAGCTCAGTGCACCATTGACAGACCTAACAAAGAAAGGATCATTCCAATGGAGGGAATAGGCACAACAAACTTTTGAAAGGCTCAAAGAAGTCATGAGCTCTTGGCCGGTGTTGGCACTTCCAGATTTCACCCGACCCTTCATTTTGGAGTGTGATGCCTTGGGAGAGGGTATTGGGGCTGTGCTGATGTAGGACCATCACCCGATTGCGTTTGAGAGTCGGAAGCTTTCGGGAGCCAAGAAATTGCATTCCATCTACATCAAGGAGATGTTCACCATCATGCACACCTTGAGAAAATTTTGACAGTACCTCATCGGAGCCAAGTTCACCATGCGTACAGATCATAACAGCCTTCGGCACTTCTTCGAACATCGGGAACTCAATGAATGACAAAAGAAGTGGGTAAGTAAAGTACAAGCTTTTGATTTTGACATTGAATGTATAAAGGGAAAAAATAATGTGGTGGATGATGCCTTATCGAGACAGCCAACGATATGCTCTTTATCTCAAATCTCAACCGATTGGAGAGCACACCTGTTGGTTGAGTATTCCAAGAATACTTTTGCATGTCAGCTGCTGGATGGTGAAGGAAAAGATGACCGATACAAGGTGGTTGATGATATTGTATACTACAAAGGCAGAATATACTTGGTACCCAAATCCAAATTGAAGACAAAGATTCTAAAGGAGATACACGACTCACCTCTGGCTGGACATCAGGGATATTTGAAGACTTACAGGAAGATCAGGGAAAGGTTCTCCTAGAAGGACTTAAAGAATGATGTCCTCTGATGTGTCCGAGAATGTCCTACCTGTCAGTAGAATAAATTAGAACAGACTATGCCGGCAGGTCTACTTTAGCCACTATCAATTCCTGAGCAGAAATGGACTAGCATTTCATTGGATTTCATTACTGGGATTTTGAAGGTGCAAGGAAGAGATTGCATCTTTGTGGTGGTCGATAGATTGACCAAGTATGCACACTTATTTTCTATTTCAAGGGAATACCAAGCAGCACAAGTGGAAGACTTGTTCTTCTAGGAGGTGTTCCACTTGCATGGACTCCCTCAGAACATAGTGAGCGACCGAGACAGTCATTTTCTCAGTACTTTCTGGAAAGAACTATTTTGAATAGCGAGAATAGAGTTGTCACCCAACACAAGCTACCACCCACAGACTGACAGACAAACAAAGATTGTGAACAAGTGGCTTGAAGGATATCTCAAAAACTATCTATCCGCACAATAGAAAGCGTGGGTCTAGTGGCTACATTTGGGGGAGCATTGTTACAACACCACCTATCACATGTCCATCAGAATGACTCCCTTCAAAGATTTTTATGGGTATGAACCAACTTCATTTGTGAACATGGCGTTGGGAGATAGTCACACACCAAAGGAAAAATATTGGCTGCAGGAAGGAATAGATATCCTAAGATCACTCTGGGAGAATCTCCTATGGGCTCAGAATCAACAAAAAATGTATGCTGACGGGCATCACATTGAGAGGAGATTTGAAGTGGGAGACCTGGTATACCTTCAACTTCAGCCATATAGGCAGTCATCCCTGAAGGCATCTGAGAAGGAGAAATTGAGGCCACGTTTCTACGGGCCCTACCGTGTTTCCAAACAGGTGGGTGAGGTTGCCTATGAACTAGATCTACTCGAGGGAAGCAAGATTCGCAATGTATTTCATGTATCTTGCCTAAAGAAGGAGGTGGGAAAAAATGCCACTGTGTCTAAAGATTTACCACCCCTGGACGGTGAAGAGAAGTTAATTCTAGAGCTGGCTAAAGTCATTACCACCTGAGAGAAAATGTTGAAGACTCGCATGGTCAAATAATTTATGGTGCATTAGAAGATGCTACCTGGGAGGGCGAGCTAATTCCAAATCATCTGAATCTACAATTGCTTGAGGACAAGAAATATTTGAGACGAGAGGACTGTAATGTCCCTATTATTAAATAAATAAAATAAATTTGTATTTGGGTTCCAGTCGATTTAGCTTATCCTGGACCCATCTTTTATTTTAGCATAGGTGTTAGTGTGCCATGTCGTCTTTATTTGTACACCTCGGGGGTTTTTCTGACGAGTATTTATGATTGGTGTGTAGGATGTATTTCGCATGTTGAGTTTTGATATATTATTATTAATGTGAATTCCAATTGGAGTTCTGGTGTGCGCCACTTCAGAAGTGAAAGACCTTCCCTATTTGGCCTGATGGAGTTTCGGTGAGATTCAACCCTCACCCTACTCTGCTTTGTTCTTCTTGTATCAGATCTGGAAAAGATAAAGTACTTCATTATTTATAATATAACCTCTCGGCAATTGTTCCATTTCTAGTACTTCATTGTTCTATGCATCTGTTAACACCTGGAGAATTGCTAAGCAATTACATTGCAGTGAAGAAGCAAACCCGAGGGGAAAAAATAGCACGTACAAACTTCCTGACCACCGTAGGAACTACCAGGTTCCATCGTAGGCACTGCCAGACCACTGTAGGAACTGCCAGGGTCCACCGTAGTCACTTCCAGACCACCATGGGCACCGCCAGGTTCCACCGTAGGCACTGCCAAACCACCGTAGGCACTGTCAGGTTCCACCGTAGGCACTGCCAGACCACTGTAGGCACTGCCAGGTTCCACCGTAGGCACTACCAGACCACCGTAGGCACTGCCAGGTTCCACTGTAGACACTGCCAAACCACAATAGGTACTGTCAAGTCTAACTGTAAGGACCATCCACAACGTACGACCTTCAATCTTTGTTTGTTTACTGAAGAAATTGGATCAGGGGTGTCGTGGGTATATTACAACTTAAGCCTCCTTCGCTAATTGTTTAAATAAGATATCTTTAAAAGTTTTATATTTTTTAATGTTCATTATTTTTAGATTTCATTATTTATATATTTTTAAGATATCTTTCAACGTCTTTTACCTAGATTTTTTGCCAGATTGGAACAATTAGGGACAAGGTGTTAATGTTTTGAACCAAAATAACATAACATGCAATAAATAGAAACTCATAAAATCATAAGAACAAATGACTCAATTATTTATCTAGGGAAAACCCTCCTCAAGGGAAAAACCCAGCCACACCCAAAAAAATGATCCTTTATTGAATAAAGAAAACATGATACAATGCTTCACAAGCTTGATCAGATAAAATATCCAATCAGAGATTGTTAACTCTTAACAGTCTACATAAGTATGTCTCTTAGCAAATTGAGAAACACTTTCTCAACATCTAGCATATAATCACATCCTTATAAATCATAGTATGATGCCTAAAGTGGATTTCAATAGATCTCCTACACACAATAATATCACACACAAGAATGATCTTTCACTGATCATACATCGCATGAGTCTGTAGCACACATAAAAATTCTTAGAGATTTCAAGGTTATATTCATTCATCTATCTTGAACTGATTATCTCTGAGGTAAGATCATACCAATTACTTGAAATGTTCAACAAGAATCAACAACCCTTTGATACCTGAATGTCGTGACATCTATCCTCACAATAATTATGTAGAATGTGTCATTTTATGAGTTGGAGTCGAAGCCTCTTCATTACCCTCAAATAACATCACCAAAAGACATGACTCTTTAAGTCTTTTGAAACCAATGACACTCTGCAGATGTTATATCAAAATTTACACACCAATGTCTAATTCAAATCACCATTGGATCATTACCATATTGTGAGCTATACACCCCGAATACACAATAATAATTGTCGAGACCAAATGTACTTGACATAAATATTTTTTCCAAACGGCAGGAATTCCAATCGAACATAACCTGCCTATGATTTCTATCCCGTCGTAATAAATAAGGACGATGACAGTTGTAAATATAAGTCATTTCACAAAAGCATAACATTTGAATCATCAAATGTGTGGACGTCCAGAATGACGTGAAGGATACAAGGAAAATATGCAAGTAGCGATAATACAACTGCTCCATCAACAAAAGAAATAGGATTCCCATTGCAAGTAAGAATAATATCTCCTGCAGCTACAAACATTAATAGTCCCTCTTAGAAAAGGAGATATTATTTGCAGATTTCATGTCATAATGACAAACAAAATGGCTACACCCATGTGTGTCAACAAAAAAACTTTAACACATTTTCTCAACATAATATTATCATCTCAGCATGGCATTCACCATGGGTCCTCCCAAAGGGTGAAAGAACAGAAAAATAAGTCATGGAGTCTCACACATGACTTCCACCATGGCTACTCCCAGAGGGTTGATCCACCATGACTACTCCCAAAGGGTAGAACAAGGGATTTCACCTCAAACTTCTCTCATAGAGAAGAATGCATTAATAAGGGATTGCACTCAAACTTATCCCTCACGGAGAAGAAATCATTAACAAGGGATTACACCTCAAAATTATCCCTCACAAAGAAGAACTGATTAACAAGGGCTTTCACCTCAATTTTCTCCGTCTCAGAGAAAAATACATTAAAGCACATAAAAGATCATCTGAATGTTGAGACTCCCTCTCAGTCAAGACTCCCTCTCAATGGGGGCAACATAGTCACATCTTTGATTATCACAATAAATTAATTGACTCCAATGTTTGACCAAACAAGGAGCTTTTGCAGTCAGACTACTAAATGAGCTTGCTGATCCTCTGTAAATAACACAACACTCTTCATCTGTCACTCAAGATCCCTCTGAACCTTAATTCCTCTTCTTAGAAGAAACTAATTATCCAACAATCTACAATGTTTCCATTTATCAACCCTATGATAGAAAATTGTGTCTCCATTCTTTAGTCTGCATAAATTCCTCATAGAATGCATCAACTTCTTTCTCCCCTTGAATCCAATAAAATAGAATGCTCCTCAATCCATCTTGGAAACATTTTAGAGAGATTACTAATAGTTCATAGAGTAAAATAAAATGTTTCAAGTATACATGAATCACTATTCCCAATGAATTGATGATCATTACAAACATAAAATACATATCTCTTTATTGCCTAAACTTTCTCACACTGATTGTTCAACAGTTATGCATATCTGCCATTTGCAAATCGATCGTTGATCTCTCTCTCCAAATCCATGGGAGTTGTGCTAGATATTTCCTAGTTAGCAACCCAATGCGAGCTACAAGGGATTGACATAAAATCAAAACCACATTGGAGGGAATCAACAATCAAACAAGCTCAAACCCAAAATGAGATCCTCCTTCAATCACCATTGCCCACTTTGCAAGCTCAATATACCTCATTCACATTAGAAATGTTGAACCTAGACACAAATTAATTCTCCCTAGAACACCTTCCATTTATGACATTTTGACCATCTCAGTACTCATATTTGTAAGCAATCCTTCATAAACACATTGAACAGAAGAACTCCCTTTTCTAGTTCTGGATCTTCACTTAGACTCTCGCTATGATACCATGTTAATGTTTTGAACTAGAATAGCATAACATGTAATAAACAAAAACTTAGAAAAGAATAAGAAAAAATGACTTGATTATTTATCCTACGAAAATGAAAGAATTGATCAAACTCAATTCTACACAACCCAAGAAGAACCTGTTAGCCAATAACCTGTTACAAGAGAAGAAAAAATGGAGATAGAAGGAAAAAGCTCTCAAAATGTGAAGAATACATAAGAGATTGACAAATAAGTACAAGGCTCAACCTTATAAAAGGTGAGAAAGAAACCCTAAAGCAAAAGACTAGGTTGCACATTATTAATTAATAATTAATTAATAATGTACCTAAGTGAAGCTTAAGTAACTAGAGTAATATAAACTTATATAATTAAATCGATATGATTTAATTAATAAGTATAAAGTAATAATATTATAACACCCCCCCTTAAGCTGAACGCAGGGAGAAAGCTGACCTAGCAAAAACTAAGAAAGCAAGAAATGGGTCCCGGCAACAAGGCCTGATCAGGTACCCAGAACAAGGAAATCTCTGTAAACCGGAGACAAAG
>MU224246.1:284066-298120 GCA_018584345.1 Thuja plicata
AAAAACTACGGCTGAAAGATGAAACCCTTGAAGCTCCAAAAAAAATCTTCAAATCAGGAACAGGCGGCCACAGATCTGAGCTCTGATACCATGAAAGAATTGATCAAACTCAATTCTACACAACCCAGGAAGAATCTGTTAGCCAATAACCTGTTACAAGAGAAGAAAAAATGGAGACAGAAGGAAAAAGCTCTCAAAATGTGAAGAATACATAAGAGATTGACAAAAAAGTACAAGGCTCAACCTTATAAAAGGTGAGAAAGAAACCCTAAAACAAAAGACTAGGTTGCACATTATTAATTAATAATTAATTAATAATGTACCTAAGTGAAGCTTAAGTAACTAGAGTAATATAAACTTATATAATTAAATCGATATGATTTAATTAATAAGTATAAAGTAATAATACTCTAACAGAAAACCCTCCTTGAGGGAAAAACCTAACCACACCCAAAAAAATGATCCTTTACTGAATAAACAAAACATGATTCAATGCTTCACAAGATTGATCAAAGAAAATATCCAATAAGAGAGTGTTAAATCTTAACAATCTATAGAAGTATGTCTCTTATCAGGTTGAGAAACTCTTTCTCAACATCTACCGTATAATCACATCCTTATAAATCACAACATGATTCCTAAAGTGGATTTGAATAGATCTCCTGCACACAATAATGTCACACATAAGAATGATCTTTCATTGATCATGCATCACTATTTCTATCTTGAACCAATTATCTCTGAGGTAAGATCATACCAATTACTTTAAACATTCAACAAGAATCAACAACCCTTTGATATCTAATTGTCATGACACACAATTATCTAGAATGTGTCATTTTACAAGCTGGAGTTGAAGCCTCTTCATTATCCTCAATGAATGTCACCAAAAGACGTGACTCTTTAACTTTTTTGAAACCAATGACACTCTGCAGAAGTTATATCAAAATTTACACAACAATGTCTAATTCGAATCACTGTTGGATCATTACCATAAGTGAGCTATACACCTTGAATACACAATAGTAATTGTCGAGACCAAACATACTTGACATAAGTGTTTTTCCCAAATGACGAGAATTCCAATCAAACATAACTTGTCGATGTTATCTCTCCTATCGTAATAAACAAGGACGATGACAGTTGTAAATAGAAGTCATTTCAAAAAGCATAACATCTTAGTCATCAAATGTGTGGACCTCTTGAATGACATGAAGGACATGTAAGTCAAATATGTTGTCAACGATAATATAATTTCTCCATCAACAAAATAAATAAGATGCCCATCACAGGTAAGAATAATATATCCTGCAACTACGAACATTAACACAAGGGTCTATGGGTGCATGTTGACCCTAAGACATAGAAGACCAAAGGTTATTGTTTTATAGAGTACAACACTCCTCATGTATGGTTCATAGACCTCCATATTAGTATGAATGATTAGTATTGATTTAGTTTTCAAAAGGACTGGATAGATATTAAGTAATATATAAAAGCTATACTTTTCAATTATTTTTGAGTGTTTGTTTTTACATGTAGAAAAAATTATGTTGTTGACTTACATATTGCAATGTTCTGTCTAGATCTTTAAATTTTATTTATCGTAGATGAAATATTTTATTTTTTGAATATTTGATGTTTATTTTAATCAATAAGATGGTGTTTTGAAAAACCAATATCAAATTTGCAAGAAATGGGACTAACATATGGGGGTACAAAACTATGATGATGTCTGCAAGTGGCCCCTAATGTATTTGCATGTACGTTTGGAGGGTGCCACCTTGGCTGCTCTTGGGCTATGGGCCATTTGATGTGGCTTCATGTTTGTGTGGTGTCAGTCTTGTGTTCATTGGTTTGTGTGTTTGTGGTTTTCCTTTATTTCCCGTTGTGTTGATTTTTTTTCTCTCTCCCCTTTTCTCCCCGGGCTCGCTTGTGTGGTTATTAAGTTTTCCCTGGAGTATACCATCTTTAATCTGACTTAGTTGGGTTCGCGTGAGATCTTTGGTGATGTCCGTAGAGGGGGGTAATAAGGGGAAAGACATTCAGAGCACTGGAAAGGATAAAATGGCAAGTGGAAGCAATGCAGGAACAAATGCAGAAAGTTCTAAACCCTCATATAAAGTGGTTTTGGCCGAGAAAATGATTTTACCACCCTCGCCTCTGTTTGAAAGTAAGTTTGTTATTAAAAATATGGAACCTGAAAGAGGAAAGGATCATGAAGGAGGAATGGTCGACTCCAATGGAGATAGACACAGAGGAGGAGACCAACCCAGCATCCCAACAGGAGTCAATGGCAATAGAGGGAGAAAGGAAGGTAAGACTCCACCCTCTGGAGTTAAGACCCTTGCCTTATCACCAAATGCAGACATGGTAAAGGCTATTAAGTCTGAACAAGATAGATTAAAAAGCATTGCTGTGTTTTTTTGTTGTATGGATATGGAGTTTTTTCCTGCTAGAAAATTCTTAGATGATTGGTTTAATAATAGATGGGGTAAGAAACTTGGCATTCATGTTATTTTTTGTCGAATGATTCAAACAAGATTATTTGTGGTGTTTTTTAAAGCACATGCTATGCTAGAAAAAGTTTTGAATAAAGGTTATTGGCAAGTAGGGAAAACAATGTTTAAAGCTCTCATGTGGTCGCACAAAGATAACATTGAAAAGATCCTTGATCATGCCTCCCCCCTTTGGATTGAACTTAAGAATGTCCAACCTGAGTTCTGGCATTTCATTCCTCGTCTACTTAAACCTCTTGGGTCATTTTTGCAAGTTGAAGAGGCAAAAGTCACTCTCCCCCATTTGAATGCCCGTGTTTTGTTAAATCTGCACCCTGATGTATCCTTTCCTAATGTCGTTTCATTAGATATTGAAGAAGAAACCTTTGTATGGGATATTGTGAAACTAGGAGACATAAGAGCATGCTTCCATTGTAAACTCAATGGTCACAATAAGAGAGATTGCCCTCTCCTCAAAAACATCCAAAAGGATTTTTCTGATACCCAGGCCATCGAAAACACCGAGAATAGTAATAAGGATACAGACAAAGAAAGTGATATTAATGAAAATATGAATAATAGTGGTGTCTCTCCCTCACCTGCAGGAACTGTGGATAACCATGTTGACAAATTTGTGTCCCTTTCAAACCCATTATTTGAAGGGTAATTTGAAGTTCAAAAAGCAGGACATACCATTGATAAACAAAATCCTTTTAATTATCAACCCCAGTACATCCTGGTGGTTAGAGAAAAAATTAATGATGAGAGTATCCAAAAAAACAATGCACGACAAATAGTTCTATCTAAACTAAAAGATAAGAATAATGACAACAAGGGAGAAAAGGAGCAACATTTGGTTGAACATATTAAAGAATTATCTGACAGTATACCTCCCAAAGGGAATGAGATAATACCTAATGTTAAGATTCCTTTATGCTCATCAGAATATACTAACCAAGAGATGGAGGAACATGACTTCATTGAAGTTGTTAGCAAAAAAAGGAAGAGAAAAAATTATGAGAGAAGTAATAGCTTAAAAAACAATGAAAGAAATAATAACCATAAGAATAAAGATATGCCAAAGTGCTTTAACAGACTATATAAGAACCAGAAACCCCCACCAAAAGTTAAAGATGATGAATGTCCATAGATGGAATGTTAGAGGTTTAGAGATGTCTAATAGGAAATATGTGGTTAGGAATTGGTGCAATAAAATCCAGAATAAAGATATAATTTATCTACAAGAAATCAAGGTCACAGGTGCTAGGGCCTACAATACACTTAAATTTATTTGGAACAGAGCATCATGTATTTTTTTCAAAACATGAAAGAGGAAAAGGTAGTGTTGCCATGCTAATTGGGAACAGATGGAGTGATAAGATGTCAAAACAAGGGGCTTCTCCATGTAACATGGTAATTTGGGCTATGTTCAAAGAGAATGATCAAATAATTGGGGTGTGTAACATATATGCACCTAACGATTACAGAGAAATGAGTATACTATGGGACATGATTACTAATAATTTTCTGCATGCTAAATGGATCTCTCTAGGAGACTTCAACATGATAGAGGATAAGCAAGATAAGAGTGGTGGTAATAAACATGAATGGAAAGGCAATGAATTTTTTTTTGGTCAAAATTTCAAAAGAAGGTTTCACATAAGTGACCCATTGGAGAAAAGAAGATAGGCATATCATAACATTTGGTTTACATGGTGTAACAATCAAGCAAATAAAAGCATAATATATTGCAGATTAGATAGGGTATACTTTGATAGTTTTGTTGGACTTTCACATCCTTTGGGACAAAATCCTATTTGTGTAAATCCAGTTACCATGTTTGACCACTCCCCTATCCATGGATGCATTGTGTTCAATAACTCCAATGACCAGTACCAACCCCATAAGAGAAAAGGGGTCTTCAAACTTAACACTGCATTACTGGATGATGAAGATACTATTGAGTCTATACAAATGGCAACTACCCTATCCAAATTTTGTAATCAAGACTCCTCTGCCAGAGACAAATGGGATCAGTTAGTAATAACATAGAGAAACATGTTCCAAATTATTGGAGCAAAAAAGGCTATGGATAGAAACTATGAGGAAAATAAACAAAAAAGGAGAATTACCACAATCGAGACAACACTCCAAGAGAAGGGAAATAATGAAGAGTTAGAACAATCACTCATTGAAGCTAAAATGTAGTTGAGGAAAATAGAGCATTATAAAGTACAAGGCCAAAAAGTTAGAGCCAAGGCTAGATGGATTAAAGATGGGGACATGGGATCCAAATATTTCTTCAACCTAATCAGAGCCAAGCGGGATAGGGAAAAAATAACTAGTATACAAGGTGAGAAAGGAATTACTAGAAACAATAAAGAAACAGTGGAAGCATTCAGTGATTTCTATAGGAAATTATTTGCATCAGAACACAAAGAGGGCAATTTTGAGACAATGGAGCAATGCATTAAGGTCATTCCCAAGAAGGTTTCCAAACAAAAATCCATGAGACTAGAACAAAGGTTATCCTTAAGGAAATAGATGACGCCATTGGATCCCTAGCTAATGACAAATCCCCTGGATTAGATGGCCTACCAGCATAATTCTACAAAAAGAATCAAGAAATGATAGCTAGTGAAC
Organism: Thuja plicata; assembly: GCA_018584345.1. Taxonomy (NCBI): domain Eukaryota; kingdom Viridiplantae; phylum Streptophyta; class Pinopsida; order Cupressales; family Cupressaceae; genus Thuja; species Thuja plicata. The sequence goes on from MU224246.1 coordinate 289,208, forward strand.
TTCTTGAAGTGTATGAAGAAGCCTTTGAAGTAGGATCCTTGGGAAAAAACATTAATAAAGGAATGATTAAACTACTACCCAAAGAGGGAGATAAATCTCAAGTCAAGAAATGGAGACCAATTACCTTACTAAATATCTCATATAAAATAATTGCTAAAGTCATGGCTAGGAGGATTAGTAGCATGTTAAATGATATTATCTCTATCACCTAGACATGGTTTATCAAGGGAAGATATATACTTGACAATTTGATTACTAGTTGGGAAGCCATGCAGTGGGCTAAAATGGATGGACAAAATGCAGTGATGGTGCTATTAAACTTTGAAAAGGCATATGACAGAATTGAATGGCTGTTTGTTTTGAAAATGGTGGAGGCCTTTGGGTTCCCAAAATACTTCTGCAGATGCGTAAATATATTATTTCAAGACTCCTCAATTGTGATTAATGTTAATGGGGAAATCTCAGAACCAATCTGATTAAGTAGATCCATTAGACAAGGATGCCCTTTGGCACCGACTCTATATGTCATTGATGCTGATGCTTTATCCTAAATTCTTAAGGCCAATGAATTTGGTCCACCAATAAAAGGCATCCATCTTCCCAATACATAAGAGCTTACAATAGAACAATTTGCTGATGACACAACTTTATTCCTAGAACTAGAAAATGACAATTTTGATAATATGTTCAGTAAACTCTAGATATTTTGTCTTGCCCAAGGAGCTAAAATTGCAGTGCATAAATCTACCATATTGGGATGGACTTCAGAGGCCCCAAATTGGCTTAGCAGAAAAGAATGGCAGTGGTCTGGGCCCTCAAATACTGTAAGATACCTGGGTATTCCTTTATCCATCTCCCCAAATGAAAAGGATATGTGGACATGGATCTATAAAAAAATTGAAAAAAAATATGTGAAATGGAAAACACACATGTTATCCCTAGCTGGAAGAACTCAAGTGGTGCAGAAAGTCCTTTCATCCCATGCTATTTACTACTCATCCACTTGGATGTTTGCTAAGTATCAGTTTGACAAAATGGAAAAGGTTCGTTCTAAGAGGGTTTTTATGGTATGATGGACTTGGTAACAAGAAAAGACACTGTGTAAAAAGGGAGTGGGGATGCTCTCCTAAACACCTTGGGGGACTAGGGCTAAGAGATCTTAGGACACAAGGTATTGCCTTAGCAGCCAAATGGATTCTCAGAGCCTTGGAAGGGAATGAACCTTGGAAAGTTTTAATCAGGAATAATATTGAAAGGGCAGGCGTCAAGAAGGGGAAAGAATGGAATCAAATTCCTATTATTGACATTATATTGGGAAGGTTAAAGTCTGTGGGTCCAAGGTACTCCAATCTATCTGGAAGGCATGGTGCCAGGTAAGGCCTTTAATCTGTGCAAGAAATGTTGTGGGAAAAAACCCATACTTTGCTGTCATTGATAGATCTATTTGGTGGGGTGTTTATCTAAAGGATAAACCATTGGCATTAACACAATGTTGTTCTTCTAAAGCATGAAAGAGTAAAGAGATCTCTCTAATACAGTATGTACTGGTTGACAATAAATTGAGTTCTTGGGAAGATATCAGACATAAATACAACCTCCCCAAAACAAATAAAACAACTTACACTCTGATCACTAAAGTTGTGGGAAGATTCTTTCCTGGTAATATTTTGAATATTAAACAAATGATGGATCAGTTAAAGTGGAGTAATGGTAAAGTGTTGAAAGATTTTTCTTGCAAAAGTATTTATAATATGCTCAAAACTGATGTGAATATTACTAATAGAACCATTCAGAGTTGGGGACCCAACTGGTCAGGTAATATATGACATTTCTTCTTTGATTTCTTTTGGCATACACAAGTTGAACCAAAAATTGTATGTTTCAGATGGATCCCTTGTTTAAAAAAAATGGTTGTTGGTTCTTTTATGTCTCAATGTGGTATTCAGAATGTTGTTTGTTCCATTTGCAAGTGTCCTCAAACTTATGAACATCTCTTTTTTGAGTGTCCCTTTGCCAGTAAAATTTGGTCTAGTCTTCTTGGTCAAGTCATTGCTTGGAATTGTCCTAATAACCTATGTTGGTATGAAGTTGTTTTGGATTTTGTGGATGATTTTGATTGTAAATTGAACAAATTCTAGGCTGCCTTAATTTTTGTTACCCTGTGGACCATTTGGAGGCTAGGGAATGAGGAGATTTTCTGAGATAGAAGGAGAGATCAAGTACTGAGTTTTTTATTAAACTCACACTTTTCCACATTGTTACACAGGTCAGTACTGTCATCGAAGTGCAGAGAGAGAGATTCCAGTCATTAATCATAGAAGGAACCATGGTCATCTTCAAGAAAGAAGTTTAGTCTACTTCATATACCGAAGACCCTCAAGAAACTAGTACATCTGAAGGTACAACCAATCTTAATCAGGGCATTGTTAATACAAGGGTGGTGGATAATCAAGAAAGTCACAATTACTTGGCTAATGAAGAAGAGAACTAGAATGTTAACAAGAATGAAAATAAAAATGAGGACAACAATTATGGGTGGGACAATATTGTTCCAAGGGACGATAACAATGGATGGGATGAATCATAATCATAAAATTCTTTGTTCTTTTTTTGGAAAAAAGCAACTCCTCTTTGTAACAACTTTATAATATCGGTTTAAGGTAGATTTAGTAAGGTAGTAGACTGTAGAAAATCACTCTTCTTCTCCTTAAAACTCTTTTAATGTACTTTTGATCCTCCATTGATTCTCTATTTTAATATAAAAAAAGAAGATCGTGTTTGATGCTTCACTTTTTTCTTTCTGTATGATTATGTCGGTGTAGTATTATAGACACTCGAATAATGTTTAAGGTCAAAGATATTAGAGTGGAAGGGTTGTTAGATAGCATAATCATGATAAGATGGATAGATGAGGGGTTGGGTTAGTAGTTAGTTTTTTCATAGGATCGAGTCTTAAGCCAAGTTACTCAAACCGAATCAAATAATCATGAAATTTTGGACTTCCTTTCCTATAGTCTTAGAGACTAAGCTTTTCATCAATTTAGTTAGGATATTTACAACTTTGGCATAGGGATTTGTGTGTAGAGGTCAATGGGAACTATTATTTTAAAAGATGCGCAGAGTTTGCAATTTTTTTTTCAAAAATTACTACAGTTTTTAGTTTTTTTTTGTAAGGAAGTTCGGAGAATTATATTGAGGCTTGGACATGGTAGAATTTTGCCAGGGACTCCACACTCTTCGTAAGTCTTATTTTAGATTATTTATAATGAGAGGCTAGCTTTTATAACATATTGCATTCAAGTGCCCTCATTGCAAGAAATCATTAGGCACCTACAAATTGTGGTGTGCTATAAATTTAATTTATATATGTTTGTGACTTAACATTGGAAATCATTTATTGGTCTTGGAAAAAATTCTACATCCTAAATGCTTATGGAAAAAATTATAGAGTGGAATAAGAAATCTAGGATTCTATAAGTTCCTACATGGAACTCAATTTCCCATATTGTTTTGTAGGTTTTGAATGATGTTTTCACGATTTGCTCATTTTGTTTGGAAAAGATAGTTTTCAGATGATTCTACAGTTTCAACTAACATTATCTTTAGACCTCTTGTAGGATTGTGTTTTTAATTTTTGGTACAATAGTACTTCAATTTGTGTAATGTAAAATATCCATGATTATACATTGCATTTGGTGATTTAGAGCATAGCAAATTTGCAGTAGAACCAAATCACAAGCAAATGATGTGTTCAAAATGTAATTATTCCTATTAAATAGGCTTATCAAGGTATGCCAAGTTGGCCATCTATGAAACAAATGCACAAGCAAACAAGGTAATATTAACAAAAAAAACTAAAAAACAAATTAAATCTTCTAATTTGGGTGCTATGGTAAACCACCCATTTGCCAAGGTGAAATCACTACTTTACATATCCTATGAATCTATGCATGTTATATCTAACAATGTATTGCCAGGAAAAGTTTAGCCAAATTAATTTTATACACCGAAATACCTTATAATTTAATCAAAGGATTAGAAGTATTTACCAGAGTTACTAGATATGACACACCTACCTTGTGTTGGCATACCAAATACAGATACATGTTTGATATGGCCTTAGTAGCATGCTTTCCCATAGCCAAAATGAGGTCAAGCTTTTGCCATGTTGGATATATCTAGGTTCAGAAATGTGTTTGTATGTGTCATGTCCAAATAAATGTTTTTTAAAAGTGATAAATATATACCTTAAAGCATAAGCAAAGCTCTAAATCCTAAAGGAAACCCTGATTGTTTTGCAAAAGTACAGTTGCAAAGTGGGTGTCCCTATGAAAAAGGTTTCATTGTTGGTCGTGGTATTGGTAATTTTAGATTTTCCTTATTTGACTATTGGCATTTGATTGATGGAAAATATGTTTCATTCTAGTTAAGGTTTCAAGGAATACAAGGCTCTTTGAAATATCAACAAATTGTTTGTACTTTATTAATTGGTAGAACTTTTTATGCTCTTGCCCTTTACTTTTATATCATTTGTATGTGCTCAAACCTTTCTATTATTTTGATCCACCTTGTCCATGTTATCCAATCTCACAAAATACCACTTGTTTTTATTTTGTTGACTTGAATACCTATGTAAAAGAGTTTGAAAATTTCTTGGAGACAAGTGTCAACTTTTAACAAATTTAATATGTTCTACTTTTATTTACAAGGAAGGTTTTAAGTTTTATCATTATCATTTATTTCTAATCTTATCTTTGTGTTTTATTAATTATAATATTATTTATCATTAATTATATCTTTTATCATGACAATAATACTTAGTTGTTTTGATTGTGTTGCAAATTTGTTCTTAGTTATTGACCTAATAATATGTAGTATCAGTATTTCATAATTCAAAATTCAAAATTTAAAGATGAAATTATAATTAAAATGTTGTAGATGAGCTAACACAACAAATTTTGTTGCTATTTTTTGTCATTCTGAATCTATTGGATATTAGACACTTTTTCAAACTTTTGTTGTGCTAAAAATTCTAGAGGGACTTCTTTTGAGGCAATAGGCACATACGTTGGCTTGTCGCAAGTTGCATGCAAGTTGTTTTGAGTAAAGTTCTTCATACACTTTCTAATTGGATATAACCTTTGAATGATTCTTATGGACAATAATGCTAATGATTGATAGTGATGCTTAACAATCCTAATAGCCTAGGAGATGTCTATAATGCATGTCCTTAGTCCTTAGAGCTTGATGATTTATCAATGGAATTTGGAGAAAACTAGGTTTTGGTCCTATTTTTTCTAGTTTCATCTTGTTGATATATTTATACACTTCAAACTTGAGATCTTGAAGTATGTTTGATTGTTCCTTTTTGGAGTTGGAATATTTTATCTTTTCTTAAACTTATAAGACATGCTTATTAAGGGCCTTCATATTAGTAAATGTTTGTAACTTGATCCAAGGTGAAACCAATACAATGATATGTATATCAGTGGGTTCTGAAAACTTGTATGACTTTCCCATATTTTTCCACATTAGGAATTTTATCAGAAACAAAAAGAAAATTTTATTCTCAGTGTCACTCAAGCAACTATGAATAGATTGTAGTAGTAGTTGTGTGTTGTAGGTGTTGTCTTATTTAAAAAAAAAAAAAGAACTTTTGCTTTTGAAGAGTTTCATAACATTTATGTTACAGACTCTGCCTATTTTCTCTCTTCACATATTGAATTTTTTTGGGTGAAACACTCATTGGTGTAATAATCAAACTCTTTTTAGGTGTAGTGAGCTAATGATTTATCTGAGTATATCTTCCTATGAACGTAACCATTGCACCTTATTGGACTACAATTGCTAGTATATTGAAAAGTATTGTCGATATCTAGTCTGTTTTTCCTAGTAGACCTGATTCATAACCGCTTGCAGAGACCTCTGAAATTGTTCTGCGCCAACATCTGAATTTCCTTGGAGCATAAGAGCAACTTGGGCCATGCTTGGCCTCAAGCTCTCATTCTCCACAATGCACAAAATGCTCACCATGACTGCTCTTCTTATTTGCTCAACATCTGCCTCGTGGGCAATCCTTTCATCCACAATGTCAATGAAGTTTCCCCTGTGAATTTGAGTGGCAGCCCAGGTGGGAAAGTAGCACCGAGATTCCTCCACGCTCAAGTCCAGATTTCGTCTGCCTGAGATAATTTCGAGCAGTGTCATGCCGAAACTGTATACATCTGCCTTCACTGTGATTGGCATGCCGGAAATCCACTCGGGAGCCAAATAACCTCTCGTTCCTCTCGTTGTAGTCAGCACTCTGCTCAGATCCCTGCCAACAAGCTTTGCCAGCCCAAAATCAGCCACTTTTGGACAAAAATTAGCATCCAGCAGAACATTTTCTGGCTTGATATCGCAATGGATGATGCGATCTCTGCATTCTTCGTGGAGATAAAGCAGCCCTCTTGCAATGCCTAAAGCGATTGCAAATCTGGTATTCCAGTCCAATACCTTCCCTGCTGCTCTGGACTTCCGGCTCAAGAAAAAGTTGAGAGACCCATTTTGCATATACTCATAAACAAGCATTCTTTCACATCCCTCTACGCAGAACCCCCGGAGCCTCACCAAATTCACATGATTTATGTTTCCAATTGTGCTTATTTCCGCACGGAATTGCTTTTCCCCTTGCTCGGAACCCTCTAATTGTTTCACCGCCACAAGTGTATTGTCTGGCAGGGTTCCCCTGAAGACAGACCCAAATGCCCCCTTTCCCAACTCATGGCCGAAATTGTCCGTCGCAATTCTGAGCTCTTTGCAGGTAAATGTTCTCAGCCATCTCAGTGTGTCTTCATTCTCGACCTTCTGAAGGACTCTTCCACGCCACCGCTTAATACCCAAAAACAGAGTACCCGAAAAAGCAATACCTAGAGGAATTGAAATGAAGAGCGCAATTGCTATGCTGGTTCTTCCTCCCCTGGATTGCGACTGCTGCAAATCGGAAGCAGCCAATATCACGAAGAAGGCCTCTCCTCGGACGAATTGTCCTTAGCCCGCATGCTCAGCAGATCGCCAAACCACAATTTACAAACAGCAGGATTGGAACCAGTGAGGGACAATGCCAAGCAGGAGCAATTGTTGAGGCACGCGCTTTTGCATCCTTGCAGAGTCCACTCTTGCGCATATTGAGGAGCTTCTTCATCGGACAAAGAGATATTGGTGACTTGGAGGAACCCATCAGTTGTTGCCCTGCTACTGCCATTAATGGCGTCTGTGCAGCTCAATGGACTCCGCCGGACACAGCCGCTCAACCACCACTTTCGTCACTTCCACGCCCAATCATCTGCAGGATGGAATCCTTGCATACAGCTGCATAATTCAGTGTCTCCTGCGCTAAAGCAAACTCCATAAGCCCCGCAGGCCCATACACGCCGCATTTTAATTGGGGTCTTGGCAAGTGCTACAGAGTTGGATCCTGATAGCAATATCACAAGTGTTAGAATGTTGAAGTGGGAGTACCGTACGGATATGAGCCTCACCGTACGGCAAGACCACCGTACGGTGGAGGCAAATTTCATCAGAGCGGTGGGTGTCTATGGATATGGGCCTCACCGTATGACAAGACCACTGTACAGTGGAGGCAAGTTGCACTGGAGGTGAGCGGTGGGTGTCTACGGCTATGAGCCTCACCATACGGCAAGACCACCATACGGTGGAGGCAAATTGCACCGGTGGAGGTGAGCGGTGAGTGTCTGTAAAGTCTGCCGTACTTAAACATGCAATCCGCGTGACCAAAATGTTTTGGAGTGACTAAGCATCCGCGTCACCGAAGGCACCTGTTGTGGCTGACGGATGATTGGTTCTGTAATGTAACTGTTTCTTTACCGAATCTGTAACGAATTTGCAGGATGTATTAATGGCTGCAAGATTCGTAAAGAAACATAGAGGAAGTAAATCCGGTTGATTGAAAGGGCAATCTCAACCTGTGAAAATTCGAAGTTTTGTATGTAACTTGTTACTGTAATACAAAGTTACTCGGGTTTTGAGTGGTGGGTTTTTTTCCCGGAAGGGTTTCCCACGTTATATCTGTGTATCCCGTGTATGGTTTTCTGCATGTTTTTAATTTACTTGCATATTTTTGTGGCTTAAATTACAGTCGCTTATTTCCCTGGCATTTTTGGCGTTAGGAAAGTGTTTCCGCATCGTTGCTTTCTTTACAAGTGGTATCAGAGCCTGGCCAGTTGTGTTATCCTTGTCGGGTAAGGTTTGGTTTTTTGTGCCAATTTTGGTTTCAGTGGGAGTTTGCAAAGTTTTTTTGTCTATAAGCAGAGATGGCTGGTACGTCAAGAAGAGTGGACATTGAAAAGTTCAATGGCACAAACTTTGAGTTATGGAAACTTAAAGTTGAAGATTTGCTAGTAGATCGAGACCTGTGGTATGCTGTGTCTGGCACTAAGCCTACAGGTATGAAGCAGGAAGATTGGGATCTAGCAGATTGGAAGGCCAGAGGACTGATAAGGCTGAGTCTTGCAGATTCGGTTTTATTGAATGTCCATGAAGAAAAATCTGCACATGGGTTGTGGAAGAAGTTGGGAGACATTTATCAAGGAAAGTCCTTGGTAAACAAACTTTTCCTTAGAAAAAAATTATATTCTTTGAAGATGGATGGAGGAACGGTTGTGGCCGATCATCTAAACTCATTCAATATAGTGATCGCACAGTTGACATCTGTGGGTGTGTCCGTTACTGAAGAAGAGCGTTGCATGTTACTGATGTGCTCACTGCCAGATTCATGGGATCACTTGGTAATGGCCATCAGAAGTACGGCTACCAAGCTTAAAATGGAGGAGGTAGTTGCTTCACTTCTGTCGGAGGAGATGCGAAGGAAGTCCTCTGAGGCGGCCAAAGAAGCTCTCATTGTACGAGGCAGAT
>MU224246.1:320044-332438 GCA_018584345.1 Thuja plicata
AAAGGATACGCGCACTAAGAAAAGCTCAGAAGGATACGAAGCATGTCACATACACATTAAACAAGAATCACTACATTGGGATAAGATGCCCATTACACCTAAATGAACCTGGCCATTTCTCCTCTGGTAATATTAATGTTATGTGGTTATAAATGCAAAAGTTGAATACTAATCCCAACAGCAAGAGTCTCATACATATTATATATATATATATTTATACATATTTTATATGATAATATATAAAAAAAATTTTTAAAAAATGGCACATGCTGTCAAAATTTTGACACAAGGCACTTAGCATATCGATGCCGATGCTATACAATCGACGATATGATCAACCATTGTTCGTCGCACTTTTGACACACGACACTAAGCATATCGACGCCAATGCTATACAATCGACAACATGATCAACCATTGTGCGTCGCAATTTTGACACACGACACTTAGCTTTTCGACGCCGATGCTATAGTCTCGACGCCTTTATCGAGCAAAGTTCGTCGACATTTAGACTGACATTGGTCGCCTCGGTGGAAAGCAGGGTCCAGGCTGGACCAAACATTTCAACGCATCTTCCGTCGATAAATCCACCCTATTTGTGTCGAAATACCAACGACGGTTTAGTGTGATGTAAAATCGATGAAAAAAAGACCGACGATAGTAGTCGTCATTTTATAGACCAATTGCTGTCTAAATTGTGACAAATCATCGTCGAAAATAGGGCTAAAATTTACTAGTGAGCCGATTTCAAGGAATTTTCTTGTTATAGTTTAATTTTATTGATATTTATTTGTATTAATGTGTAAGACAATGTTTTAATATTTAAATGATTACAAATTATTAAATAAAATGTAAATGTAGTAATATAATTATATTATTATACAACATATTTTAGAATAAAAAATATTAATAACAAATATAATTCATATATTTTGTTTGAAGTCTATTTATTTATCCTATCCATTTGAAAAGGTCATTTTTTTTTTATGTTTAGCTTGAAATTTTGCATTTAGAATTCTATTTTCTTGTTATAGTTTAATTTTATTGATATTTATTTGTATTAATGTGTAAGACAATGCTTTTAATATTTATGTCAAAGAATTTCAATGATTATAAAGTATTAAATTAAATATAATGTAGTAATATGGTTATATTTAGGATTACAAGTATATAAATTATATTATTATACAATATATTTTAGAATAAAAAATATTAATGACAAATATAATTAATATATTGTGTTTGAAGTCGATTTATTTATCATATACATTTGAAAATGTCAGTTTATGTTTATCTTGATATTTTGTATCTAGAATTTTACATCCCAAAAAATTAATAGTTAATAAAAAATATCTAAAAATATTTATAAAAAAATGTAAGAACAATTCTAAAATTTTACTTACCCATTATGGTTTTCCACACTTCAAATATGTTACATAATTGTAAATTCTAGATTCTTTTTTATATTAATATATATATTAAATAACTATTATTTAACACATAATCATATTATGTTCTTGCATAAATTTAATGAATTCTTATTATAATTTCTGAGTCTAAACATCTGTCAATATTTTGGCACGAAACTTCATGCTTTGCAACCTTGCTTTTTATAACTTAAATATAAAAAAGATATTACTATATATTTTGTTTTATTTTACTAATAATATTTATTTTTATTTACTAAAAAAACAATCTAAAGAAGTTTTTCTTAATATATTATATTTTTTGTGTAATTAATTTATAAAAATGAAAAATATGTATACAATTTAATTAACTAAATAATATAGAAATAAAAAAATTATGATAGAGAAATAATTACAGTAACAAAATCAACATCAATAATTATTTAATAAAGATTTCAAAATCTCTTCAAACTAGCAATTGCATTTTGGTGTGCAATGGGTATTAGGAAGAAGTGAATGATTTATTTTTACATATATTTGTGTCCTACATGAAGTTAATTAGCTTCAAATCAACTATGCAAACATTAAAGACGAACATGATTGAAACAAAACTTTTGGATTATCTTCCTAATCAAACTCCATTACCAATAGGCTCATTTTTTAATTGGAATAAGATATAATATAAATATTTTCAAGTTCAAGTTTAAATAAAAAACTAAAATAAAATAAACAAAAATAAGAAGTCACAATACATATAAAATATAAATGTTCATTGAAAATTTTAAATAAATAAAATTAATAATAAATAATAGTCACCTAAAAAGGATAACATTGAAATGTTCAACCAAGGCAGAGCCTCACACTTCCTCAGTCTAGTTACATATCAAAAGTATATGGGTGGCTGCTTTGAATGTGGGTATAAAAATATTTAAATCAATATAAAATAATAAAAAATAATAGTCACCTTAATGTAGAAGTTTATTAAGTTAATAATTAAATAAATAAAAATAGTACAAATTTTTTGGTTTATTAGAAATTAAAGATAAATAAAATATGTTAACAAGAAAAGTTATAAAATAAAATAAACAAAAATACAAAGTTAAAGTATAAGTAATCTAAATCTTACTAAAAATAAAAGATTAAAATAAACCTAATTAATAATAAATAATAAACTTATATTATCAATAAATAATTAAACAAAAATATTATAGATTTAGAAATAAAATATTCTATAAAAGAAATAATGAATAACAAAATATTCATTCAATATATATATATATATATATATATATATATATATATATAAAATGGTCAATCTACCAAATTTCTCACCTGCGAAATTTGTGAATCTAAGTTTGCATCATTTGTTCCAAATTAATATTGTTGATATTGTGGACAAAGAAATCCAAGCCCTCGAATGAATTGTTGTGATTGTGCACTTTCAAGGGTGTAAAGACTACCGAGATCTGATAGATAATAAGAAGCACAATAACAAAAATGAGCCCAAAGTCAACCATTGATTCATTGGAGAACTAAAGTACATATATGCAGAAAGTGCAACTAAGTCCAACCACAAAAGGAGGAAAGAACTAGAGTGGTGGAAAAATCGCCCAAGAAACTAGGATGATGCGTCAAAATGAAATCGACACATCTCTAGTAGACTCCTAAATGATGAAGACTTGTGTAGATAAGTGTCAAATGAATATAGACGACTTAGTAGACTTAATAAACCTAGGTGTAATAAAATTAAATAATTACACCAACACCCCCCACCCCACCTTAAACATAACCTAGGAGGACAAGAAGGATGTGAGTCCCAACAATAAGGCCTAATAAGGTACTCATTTATAATGCAAATAACTCAGAAGCAAGGAGAAACGAGGAAAACCCAGTTGGAACAAAACCTCCCTCCAAAAAGAGATAAGATGCAATGACATGTACAAGTGAAGAAGAAGAAGAAGAAGAAGAAGAAGAAGAAGAAGAAGAAGAGTGATAGATGGAGGAAACATGATAACTCCCCACATACTACTATGAAATACTTCTATCACAAAGTATAATATGTTCTCCCCATAGGAGAGAAAGTAGAGAAGATCATATGACCCCCCAGAAGATATGAAGTGATTAACTCCATGTAGTGATGGTAGATGCTCGACACTAGATACTAAAGATGATCCATGAATGTTGAACAACAATCCTCCCCTTGGGAAGAAACAAAACCATACATGTGTTCAAGATTACTTCCCATTCCAGATAGTAATATGTAGGAAGTAAGATGAATGTCTTTGAATGTTGCACATAATCTAAAGACTAAAATGATGCCACTAATTCCTTCAAATGGTGCTCAAAGATATCTAAGCCAATGTTGATGTGTGAGGGATCATGTACCATGAAAGATTATGGAACATGGACCATGGATGTATGGTCATGTCTAGATCGATGAGAATATGATACTATTACATATGAAGATAACGGAGTTGGATATCACAACTCATGAATGTATGCACAATCTGTCACGATAGGAGCTGATGTAGGCAAGGTAAGAACGATGTCCAAATATGGAAATGATGACGCAACTTCATGAAAGTCATCACCAAATAGAAGACTAATGTCTTCAATGCTTTCATCCAAATCTCTAAGAAGGGACTCTACAAACAAATATGTTATGTCTGTTAGATATGTATCCCAATGTGGTGGATCTGGTATGTCAATAGAAAATACCTGATGCAAAGAATTTGTGGAACTCATGAATGAGTAAACAATAGATTCAGATGTAGCAACAAGTGATGGTGAGAATGAATATGTTTCTATATGAGTTGGAGAATCAAGTAAGACAATACCATGATTGTAAAGACTGAAAACACCACATGTAAGCCACATAATCAATATATGCTAAAATTTATCAAATGTCAATTCCATAGTCATAGTCGCTCAATCGCTATAGACTAATTGATCAAAAAGTTCAAACATACAAGTATTCATGTAGACATAATCTCAAATTTCCATTTCAAATATTTCGACATAACACAAAAGCTAATACATCCAAAAGTAATTGACCATTCTTTCGAAACTATAACATTTCCATAATCAGTAAAATTACAATGTTCAATATCAAGATGTCGACCAACTTGTTCTGCACCTTACATCATAAATGAAAAATATATAAAAATACATCAGGTACAAGACCATAAGGTCATATGAATCAATATCATGTATGCCATTGGACAATTGTCCATCTGCATGCTCTGGTCTCCTAAGCCACCAGACTCATATCCAAATGCAAATCTCGAGATGAGAGTGTGGTTCAGGGGCTTAATCCACCCAACCACTGAGTGATTAGCTCACCGGGGGCTCATCCTGAAATGAAGAGTGCACCTATCCTACCCAAGAAGTCTATTACTCGGCACTGTTGGATTGGAAGGAATCTCTACCTGGAGAAGAAACTGATAGAATTTTTCTAGTCTATTTCATGGGACTTGGGCATTCTAAGATCTGTTACAACAAAAGCTAAGAGTTGTGTTGCACATGATAGGATGCTATTCAATTATTGCATTAACCCAATTAGACATGTTTAGAACATTGAAGACATTATTGTGAAGGACATGGCAATCTTGAATAGTATGATGGATGGTTGTGAGACCTCCTCACAATCGGTAATGGAAATGGACAGAGAGGTAACAAGGATTTTAGATAAGCTGAATGTATTGGATATAGAGAAAGGGAGAGTCATCTCAAGGTTTGGTTTGTTGAAGAGTTTAATCACTCCTAAACTATCAATTCTCGAAGTACATTTATCAGATATGGAGAAGACAACAGAATCACTGACAAAATCTATTCCCACAGAGTTGAAAGCAACAGAGACATCATCATATGCACTGAATGGACTAATTCATGTTAGTCAACTATTGGTTAAATCATGAAGTGCAGAAGTGAAGATCTTGGAAGATTCTTTTCAAGATATTCTGAAAAATGGTGAGCAAGCACTAGTTGTATTACTTTTTATGCACCTTTGTCATTGTTGTTAAAGGGGAGAAGAGAGAAGAAAAAATGAATAAGGGAGAAGAGAGAATCAAAATAGAAGAGGAAGAGAGGAGAGACAATTTTTGTGTTGGAACACTTAGTCATTTTTTTGTTAAGTGTTGCCATAAATGCCAAAGGCAGAGATTGTTGGCAAGTGATCACTTTTGTATGTTATGAATCACTTTTTGGTTGTCATTTTGGCAACACATCTGGCATATTGATCGATTTAAAAGAAGTTAAGTTTTGAGGATGCAATTCTTGAATCGACTAAGTACAGAAGCAAAAATATAGAGCTATTTTGGGTATCAAAGATTGAGATCAATGAATTATGACATGCGAGCTTAGAGGAAGATACTATGCGGTATGTATAACCTACTAAGATCAATTTGATTTTGGTGACTAGTACAGAGAGTTAAAGAGATTTGAAGACATGTGACATCAGTAGGACAACCATACAAAGTAGTTGGATTGTAGCACGAGGATCTGGGGAGTATGACGTGGACTCCAGGCAAGATAATTTGGATTATGATTGTGGATAATCTATATTTTGGTTATGTAAGAGTGCCGACTTTGCATTTTCTCTTTTCATTATTAATTATTTTTTTGTATTGAGAGTCGACTATGTAATATTGGTTAAGTGATCCGACTTGGTAATAAGATATGTGTGTGTGTGTGTGTGTGAAGAATTTTTGTAAAGCAATGATATATGGGAGATTGATGAGCAAATATATGTGTATGTGCGAATGGCAGAGCAGAGGATAACAAAGATCAATAGAGAACTATGATTGGAACCATCTAAGCATTGAAGATGCTTGTTTTTGTTCATTATTGAATAACACTTTGTAAAAGAAGTTTTGTTGTAAGAGTTGTAAGCTAAGTTGGACCCTAACAGGGTGTTGTATACCTTTAATAGGGTTGTATTCCTCTAACAAGGAATTCTACTATGTAATATTCAGATCCTAATAGGGCTAGGTCTCCTAACAAGGATATTATACTTTAGTGCATGCTTGTGGGTACCATTCCCACGAGATTTTCCCTTGGCCAGGGTTTCCTCGACAAAAAATAATGGTGTTATAAGTTCTATGTTATTTGTTTATGTTCTTTTCATTTCAGCAAGTTTATGGTTTATGTGGAATTGGTTTTAAAATTATTTTAAGTGTTGTAATATTGATTCACCCCCCCTCTCAATATTACTTAATCCTAACACATAGCACAAAAGGTAATACATCCAAAAGTAATCGACCATTCTGTCAAAACTATAACATTTCCATAATCAGTAAAATTACAATGTTCAAAATCAAGATGTCGACCAACTTATCATGCACCTTACATCATAAATGAAAAATATATAAAAATACATCAGGTACAAGACTATAAGGTCATATGAATCAATATCATGTATGTCATTGGAAAACTATCCATCTGCATGCTCTGGTCTCCTAAGCCATCAGACTCCTATCCAAATGCAAATCTTGAGACGAGAGTGTGGTTCAGGGGATTAATCCACCCAACCACCAAGTGGTTAGCTCCCCCGGGGCTCATCCTAAAATGAAGAGTGCACCGACCCTACCCAAGAAGTCTATTACTTAGTACTGACGGATCAAAAAGAATTTGGTGTGTCTGTGATACTAACTACTTTCCATAAGTGTCTAATTAGTACTAATCACAGAATAAGATGAAACATAGCCATACACATTTAAGAAAATATGTGTTACAAAGCTTTGGCCAAAGCACCTTAAAAACCAGACTTCTACTGGTAGGTAATGAACAAAACATATTACCCTTTCCTGGTATTCCACATACTACACCTTCCTTTACATTTCCAATGTGTACCTTAATTTAATAGTTATTCAATACAAGAAACATTCCAGTATAGTAAACGAAATTTAATCCTAACCTCCAAAACACTATGCAAACAAAATTAATGTTTCAAGTTTCTATTTCAATAAAGATGGTTTTCTAACAGTTTCAAAAGCGTTAAAATTCTCTCAATAAAATCTAATAGCTCCCATACAAGAACAACTAAAAAGATTTCCAATGTGAGATTATTAATCAAAGAAAAAACCAGTCCTCTAATTATTCAAATTTTCAAAATTGTTTGATGCTGCTATTTTCTGTTTTTAGTTTGGTTTTATATTTAACCAAGAGGAAAATTTTACCTTTTTCTAAGTTCTCTGGTTTGTTTCTTTAGTAATCATAGAATTAATAGCATAAATATTGGAAAACTAGAAGCAGATTACTAGAGTGCTCAAGTAACATGACACTAATTGGTAGCAAAGGAAAAACACTCATGTTCTTTATCTATATGGTCTCAAATTCAGGTTCTATGAATTCCATGGTAGAATCTCTACAATTTGTACATCGTTTCCAGATTTCAACAAAGAGGAAAATTTCTAAAATATTGATAAGATCTATAATTAAATACAAAAATAAATTGAACAGTGATATCTATGTTCTCTGTTGGTTTGTACGTTTCTTAATAAGGATAAAAGTAACTCAACATTTCAAACCAGGTCTGCCTATAATATTCCCAGTTTTATCTAAATTAGAAAGCTTGGATTTTTTGGTTCTGTGTGGCTGGTAAAAACAAGAAAATTTGCACCTATTAACACAATTTCCACCATCCCTTAATATGAAAACTCAAATTCTACGAAGGGAAAACAACTACAGACTTAATCTAACGCTTACAGAAAAAAATAGAGGTTCCCATCTTTTATCAATAAAACACATCCAACAAAGAAAGGGAAAATAATTCTTATCTAGTGCCCAGCCAAATTCAATAAATATATATTTATATTGATTATATAAGAAAAAATGCAAATGATTGGAACCTGGGAATCCACCACTTTCTCCTTAATTTCCATTGTGTTGTTGTGTTCTCCTTCCTTCTATGCATGCACTGATTTCTAATGTTGAATGTTGCACCTTTTTCCCTTACTTCAAAACCTCCTCTAATCTTTCTTCTTCACGAGCGCTTTAACTCTTCCCTTACATGAAAAAACCCCAATCTTTCTTTCATACACATCTTCAAAGAAGCCATTTTTTTTCTTCAAAACATTCTTCCTCCCCCAACACACAAGCTTTTCCCTTTTTATTTTACCAACTCCCATCCATTCTCCTCTTAATCTGTCATCCACCCTTCTTTTTCTCCACACGCATTCCCTTCCTTAGCGCTAGTTCTCCCACGTTTCTTTTAACCATCCCATATTTCATGTGCTTATCTTTATTTCAAACTGCCACTCTTTCAATTTCCCATGTTTGTTAAAAGCTAACTCAATCTTTCACATGTCATTTACCTCCCCACGTCTAGTTCATCTATTCAAACACCGCGTATATCCTCCTTATTTTACGCTAGCTTAGTTATGAGAGAAAGAGAGATGTGACATCCTTCCTGGCCCCTTAAGAAGTTCATCGTCCACAATGAATCGATCAAAATTTGCAATTATATCCAAGAAAATCAAGAAATTTACATTGACATGGTTAATAATTCTAGTTCTATTGTTCATGATAATGCATGTACCCGCATTCAAATTTTATCATAAAATCAACAAGTTTAAAATTTACTTATATCATATTCTAGTCAATTTTTAAATCTCCACACACACCATACATTTACCATTTGAGATAGAGTTAGAAATAAAAATTCATTAATCTATAGAAAGTATAAAAATCAAATACTACGTGGTGAATGAAAACCCATATTTTTTCGATCAACCATTACCGAGAAGCTAAACTTCTCTTCCTGAAACACACCCCCACCTTCAATCCTGCCAAACCATCAAACCACTAGATTTATCATCAGTAAGTTAGTCCACAAATCCCAAATCATATTTAAATAATGTTCATTTAATCATCCATAAAACATTATATAATTTACATTAAATCATAATACCATTTTGCGACATTATTTATTCTAGACAACATCAAAGCAATGTAAATCACATGAAAACATATTTACTTCCACAATATCCATAATATTGTCTAACATGTCTAATATAACCACAAAGCATAAATACTTTGGTCAAAAGTGTCCGACCAAGTCAACAAAGTCCATACTGTTGCTAAGCGTCCTATATAAAAAGAGTCTATGAAATCGGTTATGATGGCCTGATGTCTTATGAAAACACATAATAGTAGCAATGTCTAAGCATATAACATGAGTATCTGAAAATAAGAACATATATAAGTCTAATAAAATAACTCCTGAAAATATCTATGCATTTCTTCCGCATCCTCCCAAGTAGCACTGTCAAGAGAGAATTGGTCCATTGGACCTTATACTGCAAAACATCTCTGTTGTGCACCGTGATGGTATGCTGATCAATGAGGCAGGTAGGCTCCACTAGCACTACCCCCAGATCCTGAACCTATAATGCATGCCAATCAAGGATATGAGATGCATCTAGATGATAAGGTTTCAATAAAGAAACATGAAATATGTTATGGATTCGGGCTAGAGCAGGCGGTAGAGCAAGTCTGTAAGCAACAGGGTTGATCACCTCCAAAATGTCAAAAGGACCCACATATCTCAGTGCAAGATTGGAAGACTTTCCAAATGAAATCAAGCTCTTATGTGGTCTCACACGCAAAAAAACCTTGTCCCCTTCCTGGAACTGCCTGAACGTGTAGTTCCTATCCGCATAACTCTTCTGACGATCCACTGCTTCTTTGAACCATGCACGAATCAGAGTTATCTATTCCTCCATCTCTCTCAACAATTTAGGACCAATAATAATCTTGTCCTTTACTCTATCCCAACTAATGGGAGTGTGGCACTTCTGCCCATATAGTGCCTCAAATGGTGTCATTCCCAAAGAAGCATGGTAAGAGTTGTTATAGAAAAACTCTACCAATGGAAGATTCTCTTCCCACTTGTATTGTTGACCCATGCAATACAACTGAAGTAAATCCTCTACAACCTGATTTACTCTCTCAGTCTGCCCATCAGTCTAAGGAGGATAGGTTGTGTTGAAATTCAGTCATGTACCCAAGGAATCATTCAAGGTTTTCCAAAACCTTGATGTCGTTCGAGTATCTCTGTCATATATAATGGTCTCTGGTACACTGTGCAATCTAAAAATCTCATAAATAAACTTCTTGGTCAAAGCCAAGGATCCATTTCTCAAACTCCTTGGAATGAAATGAGCTACCTTGGTTAGTTTGTAAACTACTACCAAGATTACATAATTCTTGCGTCGTATCATGGGTAAGCCTTGGATAAAATCCATATTGATGACTTTCCATTTGTATTCTGGTAATATCATGAGGATATAAAAGTCTTGTTGGGTGAACATGCTCAGCCTTAACTCGCTGACATTCAAAAAATTGGGCTACATAAACTATCACGTCACGCTTAATACCTGGCCAAAAGTACAGTGGCCTCATATTGGCAATCATCTTGTTTACCCCTGGATGTCCTGCAATGCATGTCCTCAAGTACTACCTTCCTTAACCCTTTTCGGTCAGGAATGTACATCGTGTTCTGGTATCTCATAATACCATCATCTTCAAAAGTGTATCCATCAAAATGGTGATCTGATAGATCAATGTGGAAGGATGACTTGACCATCTCGTAATGATCAACACCTGGAAGATTTTGCAACACGTGATCCCTCAACCGTATCCTAGAAGTAGAGATAGCAGAAATGGGTCTTCTCCTACTAAGATCCTCTGCCACTCAATTCTCCTTGCCCTTTATGTACTCAATGCCAAAGTCATACTCACTCAGAAACTCCAACCAACATCTTTGTCTCGCATTGAGATTAGGTTGTGTGAAGATATACCTAAGTCCCATGTGATCCATTTTGATCTCAAACGACTTACCCAAAAGGTAATGTTTCCACCACTAGTACATTTGAGACCTCTTTTCGATAGCTATGTGTCACTTTTCTGACACTATCCCGTCGTCCCAGTGATAGAGACCAGTGTTTCAGTTTTGGTGTCAGAATTAATGATAGTTGTACCATCTATCGTTATTGTGATGGTACTAACCGTCATAATACAAGCCGACTATGATAGTTACCATGTTGTCGTTACATAGTTTAGCTGTCGCTATTACGACACGTAGGCATTGCATCTTATCTGTCGCTATTGCGACACGTAAGCATCGCATCTTGTCTGTCGCTATTACAACACATAGGTGTCGCATGTTATCTATCACTTTTTCATACATGTGATGAATTTTCTATACATGTGACATCGAGCCGTTGGTAATTTCTGACAGCCCTACATTGTATGTATAGCAAATTCGTCGCACGTTTGCAAAAAGTGACGTCTAGGTGTCGCAATACGAGCCAGCTATAATTTTTATCATGCTATTGTTACATTTTATCTGTCGTGATTACGACACCTAGGCATCATAGAATGAGTGTCAAAATTATGACAGACGTGTGATGAATTTGCTATACATGCGATGTCGAGCCATCGACAATTGCCGACAGCTCGACATCGCATGCATTTTATTAGTGTCGCTTTAGAGTTTTTAAGAGTTTAGTGTCCTAGTGTCTCTATTTTCAGTAATTGTGGTTTTACTTATTTTGGAACCATGATTTCATGTGCTTTATTTGGGATAATTTCATTAGCAGTTGGCCAAATAAATATAAAACAATTGGTATTACCAAATTAGTTCTTCCAAAAACTAGAAGACTGTGACTATCTGATAAGTACAATTAGGATATGTACTTACTTATGATATGTACATGTTCATTAAAAATGTACTTATGATATGTACATGTTCATTAAATTCTATAACACATGAGTGCTAAAAATCTTCTACCTTATGAAGTATAATAACTTTTGAAAAATAAATGGGAGAGTTGTATGTAATGCCCAAAATTCACAACACTAGATTGGACATTAAACAAACTATTTATACTACTCTAAACATATATAATTTGCAATATTTTTTTTCTTTCTAAACAATGACATACTACATTAATACATAGTGTCAACCTATTTGTTATATCATTTAA
>MU224247.1:26580-37431 GCA_018584345.1 Thuja plicata
AATGTTGTGAATGATTACAAGAAGCATACTACTTTGTTAAGGATTTGATACAGGGGTCTGGAGGTAACAAGATAGTTTGTAAGGCAAGCTATCCTAATTGTTTGAGTTGTAAGGCAGTTCAGTGTATGTTGTTTCTGTAATTTCTTTTCTTATTATTGACTCTGCAGCCCTAAGGATAGGCACTGGTTCAGAAATTTATCTGATTATCTATCTATGTCTCAAATATTCCAAGTTATCAGAACCAAATCAAATTAAACACTCTGTTACTAAGAACTTATAAGTTGAACTTGTTTAAAGGACCTCTGTCAGCAGGACACTGTCAATGTTATTGATTCCTTGAAGAGAGAATCCACTAGGTTGTCCCTCCTATAAGAAAAGGAAGAAGGATGAGAATCCTTATCTCACTGGTTATTGTTATGCTAATAACTATGATTTGCATGGTAATATCTTGTTTATGGTTATTCTTGGTCATCAGCAGGATAATTCATAAGTTGGTCCAGTAAAGATATATAACTAATCAGTGTCTACATCAACAAATACTGTTTTAACAGCCATCTTTAAAGGTAAAACCTGCCTGATTAGTTGTGGAGCTCAAAAATGAAGGACCTTATCCAGTCCTTAGCAATTAGGCTTTTCTTGTCTCTGAATCTGAAGTAAAAGGTACAAGATTCACATAGACATTTCAAGCATTGTGATTCATACAAGAAAAATCCCTAACAAGACCATTTGTGGGAAACAAAATTAAAAATGCATTTAGGAGGTTGAGCACCATAAATATTACTTGAGAACATGATCCCTTTTGGAAAGTTGGCTAGGTCTATGTATATGACCATATAAACAAGAGTGACATTTGATAGAGGTTGAAGGATATTGAACAACCAAAATCATTCACATCTAGGCAAGCAGACCTAATAGGCCTACATAGGTCTAATTTAGAAAGCAAGTACCCAACAATGGAAATATCTTACCAAGGCAGTACTTGGGTGATACCACAATAGTGGGTTACACATTTTTGCCTAAACGGACATTGAAGTCTACATTTTAAGAAAAATGTTCACATTCAGATGGAAATTGTCGTTAAACTGTTTGAAATCGGAAGATGAAGTAAACTAGAGTCTTTTAGGATTTTCTGTCTAGATTCTAAATATATTTTTTTAATTTATTTTTGAATTGATTTTAATGTTTTTTTTTCTCCCACTAAAACTGCTATGTTGCTGAAAATGTCATTTTCAAAAAGGTACAATTACTTCGTAAGACATAACTTATTTTCTAAAATAGATATCAATGCACTCCTTTCAAATTTGGTTTTGTAACATCCATACGGAGGGCATGGAATTGGTTTGATGACATTATCATGATTATTGCATATTTTATGAATGTTTGAAGTAGAGTAAACCATAATTGTGACATACGTTGACTGCGTAGCTGATAACTTGTTGTGTATTTATCAAAATTCCATTATTATTTTTTTGATAGAAATAAGACTCAAAGCTGTACTATTATTTTTCAAATTTTTTTTCTCTTTTCTACTATTTTTCATTGAACGTCAAACCTGGAAGTTTTTATTGGATAAAAAACCTACATCCGATGCACGTCAAAATACATAGACCTAATTAATTAAAAATTTGTCAAATCTATATTCATTAGAAAGCTCGTTCAGAGTACTTGTGCGATGCAAAAGGAGGTGTCCCTATTCTTCCATTTGAGCCCCACGCTTGAGCCCCGAAGCCATGAAAACTATAGATTTCTGTTAGCCTTTGCAAATAGCCTCAATTTTGGGGGTTTCGATAGAAAGTACTTTTGATAGAAAGTACTTTTGATCAAAACTAATTAGTTTCGATCGAAAGTAATTTCTATCAAAAGTACTTTCTTAGTTTAACATGTGTATGGGTCAAAATCCCACTAAAATCTTTACTAGCTTAGTTTCAATCAAAAGTAACTTAGTTTCAATCGAAACTAGGGTAGTTTCGATAGAAACTAAGCAAAAAAGGTAGTTTCGATCGAAACTATTAATGTTTCGATCGAAACAATCAGGTACTTTCTATCGAAAGTACCCGACTAAATCCTCCCACCTCACGGATTCATGAGGAATTTCTTCCTCCGAAAAAGTGTAACCCACTATTGTGGGATCACCCACTTGTAATGTTGTTGCTACACCTGAAAACCACCAAATCCACTCTTAGATTTCGCTGATCCTATCCATTTTTCCTTTTGCACATACATTTGCATGATTTTACAAGCCAGTCTCATTGAGATGCTCGATTAGGGGTTGCATTTTCTGTCTTGTGCACCCACTTTTCTGCATGAAACCACTTGGAACATGTTACATACTTCCTCTACTTTCTTTCCATCAATGGTCATGGAATCCCAAAGGGGAAAAGTCAAGGTAGAGGCATAAGTCTGATCAAGCCCTAGGATGGTGAGGGTTTCAGACCCAATTATACAACGCTTCTTATAATTTCTATCAAACTCAACCAAATATTCTCAAACTAGATTCAAATGGAAGCTAGTTCATTACCCTACACATCCATGCAAATTTCACCCTTCTACCAATCTTTAAAACACCACACAAAGTGAAAAGACAATGAAGTTTGTAGGAAAAGTAAGATTTTATTGCTTTCACATTCAAATCTTCAACAACTCTTTGTGGATTCAACCCAAAGGCCTTAAGTAGGCATAACTAACTCCCTCAACCAAAATTTGAATCTAAATAGTCATTGGGAGGAGTTGTTTGGCCTAATTGAAGAAGTTGCATAAATTGACAAAATGTTATCATGCAACATTTTGACAATATTGACATTTTTCAACATCATTTACATCTACCATCAAGACTCTATAGAGCCTTCAATAATTGATCAATAAAACTAAAAACATCCCTAAGGACCTAAACCCATATTCCCTACTCATCTACTCACCCTTTGACCAAGGTTGACCATGTTGGCTTATGCATACCTAACATGTCAATGGTCTTACAAAAGGGGTCTTATTACATTACAACTTGTTCTACAAGACCTTATAACATCTACGACTTCTACTTACATCATTTCTACTCATGGAATACCATGAGTCTTCAAATGTCCTTATTATTGATCTAAGGTTCTCTTGCACCATACTCCTCGGGTGTTTGAAACTCAAGTTCCACTTGAGAGGAGTTTGTCGAGGCTTGTTTCATGTTTCTGAATGTCTTGCTCATCCATTATTCTGTCATCTACATCAGGCAGTCCTTTCCACTTAACAAGGTATTGTTAATATGTGTTCCTTCTTTCCTTCCTCACAAACTTGGTGTCTGAGAATGCAGTCTAGCTCCAATGATTGGCTAGGTGGTAGATCCTTTATCCATGCATCATCTTCTGGATCAGGTGTAGCCTCCTCTAAACCTTCATTAACATCACCTTTGTATGGGGTTAGATCAAAAGAATTGAAAATTGGAGATATTCCAATGGAAGGAGATAAAGAGATTTCATAAGCATTTAGACCAAATTAATTTGTGTATTATAGTGAATGGTCCAATCTTTCTCATCTTAAGCTTTGTGTATTTTCCTTTTGGTAACCTTCCTTTCCTGAGACATGCCCATACTAGATCACCAATCTGAAAATGTACTTCCCTTCTCTGTTGATCTGCAAATTGTTTGTACTTTTCTGCAGTACGTTAAAGTGTGGTTTTGACCTATTCATGAACATCCTTTATCAGTTTCGCAAACTCTTCACCTTGGGAACTAATTTTGTCATCCTTTGGAAACTCCCTAAGCTCCATGAATCCTCTTGGATGCATTCCATAGATGATTCGGAAGGGCATTTTCCTATTGCTAGCTTTTAATAGAGTCATTTTAGGCATACTCAGCCTATGGAAGAATAATATCCCATGATTTTCCATATTTTTTTGTCAAACACCTCAACAAGTTGTCAAGAGATCTATTAACTACTCCAGTCTGACCATCTATTTGTGGATGGTAGGGTGAACTGAAAGAGAGGTTTATTCCAAGCTTTTTCCAAAGGGTCCTTCAGAAGTAACCTACAAATTTAACATTCCTATCTGACACAATGTTGAGTGGGAGGCCATGGATCCTAACTACTTCTCTAAAAAAATTGGTTGTGTGAAGCATCATTTGTACTCTTACATGGAATTCCCTATTTAACTCTACATCATAGTGGTATCAGAGCCTTCCATAATTGATCAATTAAGACTAAAAACATCCCTAAGGACCTAAATCCACATTCCCTACTCATCTACTGACCCTTTGACCAAGGTTGACCATGTTGGCTTATACATGCCTAACATGTCAATGGTCTTACAAAAGGGGTCTTATTACATTACAACTTGGTCTACAAGACCTTAAATGACATCTAGGACTTCTACTTACATCATTTCTACTCATGGTGTACCATGAGTCTTCAAATGTCCTCATTGTTGATCTAAGGTGCTCCTACACCACATTCCTAAGGCAAACATGAAACATGTGAACGAACACATACACTTAAACACTTTCAATTAGGTACCTTTAAATTCTGAATTTGGGTTTTTTTAATTTATTATTGCATATGAAATGAACCACTATTGGGGTTATTAGTGTCTACTATAGGTCGACACTTTTTTTGGTCACTTTTTGACCTATATACACATAACGCCTTCTCTAGAGTGCATCGTTATTGGTGAGAAGCAAAAACCTTAGCTTTAATCAGTTAAGTTTCTTACGAAAACAACAAAAAAAATTAGGAAATTTTGACGTCATTTGGTGCCTCAATTGAATGTGTGAAATTAGCTATAGCCACTACTGATCCCTTTCCCCTATTAAAACCCGCTCGACTACTAATCATGACGTAGGCATTTCCACTCTTGAATGCTCCAACCTGTTTGATGTGATCAACAGTTGTGAGTGTGAGTGGGGAAGAGGCAATGACTACAATCATGAGACTCTTGGTCGTCCATCCTACGTTACATAACATACTGAAATTTTTGTTTGGAAAGGTGTAAATGCATTTAAAGATTTCTCGTTCGCTTCTTTCCAGGTTTGAATAAATCTATCGAGTCATAGCTGGCAGAGATCCAATCATTTTAGTTGTGCGGGATGATTGTGGACTGCAAGATGGACGTGATCTTGTCATCACATGTGACATCTATCTGGAAGATAACGGTGTTCAGTACATAGAAGCATGGTTTTTGCAGACGGGGGGTTTACAATTTTGATGAAGAATAGCAGGCATCCACATAATTGGTTTGGTACAGACCAAATCATATCTGTGCACAGATAAACAATGACTAATCTTGACTTTCATGCCATTCACGCTATGTATAACTATTTGTGAACCAAAACTTCTACTACCCTTGCCTTCAACTGGTTGTGTATAAATACTCTTCAGCCCTTGCACCATGAGCTCAACATACTATGTTACCACCGTCTGTTCACTCGTCTCAATGAACTCTAATGCAAGTAAATTCCTAAACACCACTTCGGTGAACATGTTAGTTGCAGTTAACCGTGGAAGATAAAGTGTGGCGAAATACCTGTCGAATCTGATTTTCTGCTTACTCTTGCCGAGAATAAATGGTGTCAACGTAATGTCATGTTTGATCAGTTTCCTAGCGTTCATCCTAAAATCACTTGGACCGGTTTTGGATTAAGGAAAACAAAAAGTACAAAAAGCTATGCTTATGCTCTCTCCAATGGCCATTTGAGATTCCTGCAAGCAAGATCTAGGTTTTTCTTCATCCATTTGGAGGGAGAGGAAACACATTTGTGCATGTAGGCCAACAGATGTTGCTCCTCCCCGATATTCTTAATGGACGAGAACTCATTTTCTTTGGAGGAGCACTCAAATTCCTCAAAGGAACACAGATTAGCCTTGATCTCCATTTAGAGTGTGGTTAACTTTCTCAAGAAAGAAAAGAGGAAGTTGGTTTTCTAACTTGACAATGTCACACTTTATGGTTCCCGTTGCCGAGTGACGGCGAGACCTATTGCAAACATCACACTCATGATTCTGTAGAAACTGGTAGAGAAAAAATGCATCTATAGTCATTATCCACCCAAACTTTCGAAAGCTATCTTGTGTATCCAGTTTCCAGCTATGTTATCAAAAACGAGAAACGAGAAATGCAATGGTAACGACAACGTGACGATAAATGGAATTTTTAAAGGTTGCGTATATAAATATACCTTGCATACATTTCATATATATTTCACTTTAATATATAACTTGCATGCATTTCATTTTTATTGTTTCAATTAATATATAACTTCCATGCATCACACACACACACGATTTTATTTCATAGAAGTAAACATGCATGATTTTATTCCATAGAAGTAAAAATTCATGAAGTTAAATAAATCATAGATCACTTTTAAATATTTTATATCATTTTATGCAAATTTGATATATACAAAATTTTATTCCATCTAAGTAAACATGCATGAAGTTAAAGTTTGTAAAATATAAAACATAATAAAATAAAGACTAATAATGTCATAGATCAGGTTAAAATATTTTATTTAAACTTATTCTCAATTCAAAGAGAAAATATAATTGTTTGAAACTACATAAAATAACACTTAAAAAAACCAAAAAAATTGATCTTCAAGCAATGTTTTCGCTTTCCTCGCCTCACTCTATTCCAGCTGCAAGTAGATTTTCCTCTACATTTTCTTCAAGAACTTCTATTGGAAATTCATCATTTCCATCATCCATTGAGCCACCATAGTCCCACATCCTATGAGGCCCTGATTTATAATCAGTAGAAGCTCGAGATAGTAGTCGAAGATTTGAATGAACATACACAAGATCTTCTGCTTTTTTGCTACCAAGCCTATTACGCTTCATAGAATGTATGAAGGCATACTCGCTCCAATTTCTTTCACATGTAGAAGCACTAGAAACCTCTTTATGTAAAATACAAGTAAATAATATTAGCATTTTAAAATAAATTAATAATCATATAAATTTCAACAACCATAAGACTAACGATGCATAAATTCACCTGTGATAACACACAAATTGCTATTTTTTGTAGTAGTGGTGTTTTTGCTCGATAATTCTCCCAAAATGATTTGGGTTTTCATATTCAATCGATCAAATGGAACAACTTTATGGGAGAAATCATCTGCTCCATCAATATATCTTGATATTTCCTCCTTGATTGCAGTGCGATCCTTTCTAGTTGGATAAACTCTATCGATGTAGGTTTTCCATCCTGTGGAAACCTCATCATCTAACCATGGTCTTTTGTGAAACCATTTTGGATTAAGTAAAATCCAACAGAATGAAGAGGATTATGAAGCATCTTCTATCTTTTTAAACTACATTCCCAAACAATATCATGGGTCTCTTGATCAAATGGCGGTGCCCCAACAGAAAACACGCCTTTTATATTCTCCCTCGTCTGATCTAGCTTCTCAAACACATCTCCCATGCATGGTTTTTCATTATCAAAAAGACTAAGGACATCAAGAATAGGCCAAGAAAGTGTTAGAATATCACTTTCCTATTGCCAAAATAAAAATGACCCACTACCAAATATGAGATCAGAAATTTCATCACATGCTTGGTTGCTGATACTTGATCAATCTCTCCATCTCTCCCATTCAATAGACACAACCATTTTCCTTAATGCTTGTTTTACCTTTACCATTCGGTCAACCATAATAAGATTTGAAGAAAATCGTGTTTCGGCACATCTAAGTAGTTGCAAAGAAGTATATTTCCTATATACAACATGTGACATAGAGTGATTCACAATAAAATATTGTATTTTTTTAACATTTGCAACTACATAAAAAATCCAAGGAATCTTATTGTGCACATCTTTAAGAAGCAAATTGATGCAATGAGTTGCACAAGGTGTCCAAAAAATATTTGGAAATTCATCTTCAATCCACTCTCTTGCCAAAACATTGTTTGAAGCATTATCAATTATAATTTGTACAACAGTATTTCTCCCTACCTGTGCAATTGCTTCTCAGAAAAGGCTTGCCAAATATATTGCATCTTTCACATGGCCTGAAGTATCATGTGATTTGATAAAAATTGTACCCTTTGGTGAAGAAACAAGAATATTAATTAGTGGTCGATGTGCAATGTCAGTCCAACCATCTAAAACTATGGAAACACTTGTATATGACAAACTAGCTCGAAAATCATGTAGCCTTTCTTCAACATGTTTCTTCTCATCATCTAGAACAATAGTACAGAGTTATTCATAACTTGGAGGCACATATCCTTTAGACGCATTATTGACCATACTTATAGCCTCTTTCCATAAAGGAGACCTAGCTATGTTGAATGGAATTCCACAACCAAATAATAGTCTTCCAATTGCCGCATCTACATTCTTTCTGTCAGTAGCATCAAACATTTTCCCAATTTAAGATTTAGGAATAGAAGTAGAAGAACCACCTGAAGCCCGTGACATCCCTAGTTGAGAATCTTTTTATTTCTCCTCAATAGGTTTTAAAGACTCTATAAAATTAAACTCTCTAATCAAATCAGTTCTTCGTTCTTTTGAAATTGCTTTGCAAACAAATATTTGTTCTTTCTTTCCGACTCCCAACAAATAATATCAAACACGTGCAATTGCACTAGACTTGTCTGTCTTGCAATATGAGCACTTCCATTGCTTTCTTCCAGAACTACCATAATTTCCCGCTGAATAATTTCCAGTTATTGTAACAATCTTCCACAACTTTTGGTCAAATTCACTCATTGCTTTGTTATAGTCTATGGGGTTCATGTGTTGGCTCTGTGATTCTGGCATAGAAGTATTTGAAGAAGCGTCCTCCATTGTTCCTCAAAATATGTTTAGAAGTAAATACAATTTCAAAATAAAAATTTATGCAATCGATAGATTTGTTTCAAAAACTAAAAATATAAACCTTTTTATTGAAAAAAATATAATTGTATAAAAAAACATACCTGATTCGCAATGCCAATTCTTTAACTCTCTTCTTCTGCTAAATATTTCAATCAATATATGAATTATAATCTCTATTACAATTCTTTTATAACAAAATTAAAAAAAAAAAGTGTTGGAAACAAGGCCACATCCAAGATTGAGGACCCATGTTTGAGATGTATGATTGTACACTTGACTTAATGGGGTTCATTAAATAGTTTGAATAATCTATGATATTGTTGAAGTGTTGTTAACTTCAGTTAATTCCTACTTAAGATCATATCAGCATGTGTTTTAAATAGTAGACTTTTTTAATGTAATTTGCATGGTCTCTGACCATAAGTTTAATGAAGAAACAAGCAATAAACTTCAGTTCTTAAAAGTGATAATAAACATAAACAAGCAGTAATTCTTGAAAGTGACTATAAACCATAAACAACCAGTAATTCTTACAAGTAATGGCAAGTTACTACTTTAAAAACTAACAAAAAATAAATAAAAAAAATAAAACTACCTCCAGCCTCGAAACGGCCGTTTCTCCCGTTCAAACGAGTTGCTGACGTTGAAACGTGAAATGACATGCAGCCGTCGTGTTTCTGGTAACAGAGGTTTCCAGTTGTTAAACTGCTCCAATTTAGGTTTGTTAGGGTGGACTGTATTATCATGAAAGTTGCGAATACAGTATGGATTCACAATATATTTTCTGCAAATTGGCTCACAAATCTATATAATGTGATTAAATTTTTATTTAATTATTAGTCTTTGGCCTAATGTTTTTGCCTACCTCAAATGCATCTTAATCGCTTTTCAAAATCCTCGTTAACAAAAAAATAAATTGATTTCCTATGGTTTGTTGTGTGTTAATTTTAATAATGAAATTTTATGTAATTTTTCCCTTTTTCTGAGTGGACTATCATATTTTCCTCAGTAGTTTTTATTATTTTTAGATTAAAAATTAAGGAGAAAAATAATTTTGACAATAAATAGCGAGCGTTATGTGGAATTTAGAAAACATAGTTCATGTGTAGCCTGTACTTTTCGCTTCCAATTTTCTAATTCACCTTTATGTGTCACCGTGTCATTGACGTCTAATTTTTGGGACAAAATTTAAATATTTTCAATTTCCATGCATAAATGATAGGGAGAAAAATTAAATTAAAAAAAAAATAATATTCATAACATAATTAAATTGATGTACTAATAGAGAATAATAAATAATATGTTACCACAATTTATATTTGTAAATTCTGTACATAATTAAAATAAGGAAAAACAAAAAAATAATATAATAAAACAATCTTTAACAATAACATATATTGAATAAAAATGGAATCCATAAATTCATAAAATTTAACAAGCATCTACTTAGTTAAGTATGTTATAGAAAATGAATTCTAACATGAAAATAAAAACAAAAACAAAAACTTCAAAAAAATTCCTACTTAATCATTCATTTGAAATGCAATTGTCCATTAATAAAACTAAATAAATAATAACAAAACCGCCAAAAAAAAGGCGTAACCCATTGCACACAAGGGTCTGATTGCTAGTGATAGATAGTAGAAAATAAGAGATGGTTGTATTGAGAAATTGCGTAGTAGAGCTATATAGAGACGAGGAGGATTTACTTTACGTTTACTTTAACGAAATATTGGACAGAAATCTAGGGCAATGTCTAACTAGCGAACTAAAATGTTATGTGCATATGCCTATGATTCATAGAATACATGCAATGTTAGAGTCGATGGTACTCTGATATACTTCATCCTCCAGCCTTGCTTGTCAGAAGCAGTCAGTATGTTTTTAAACGTTAAAACTTTTGACAGTAAAAAGTGTCAGGGACTAAAATCTTTGTGAGTGCATAAAGTTTTTTAAACTTATAAATATATATTCTATTATTTTATAATTCTAATATATATATATATATATATATATATATATATATATATATATATATATATATA
>MU224247.1:37616-56506 GCA_018584345.1 Thuja plicata
TATATATATATATATAATTTATAATATATCTAAATTATAAATTTATTTAATTTTTAATTAATAATTTATAAATAAATAAATAAATATGATTTGTTTTAATTATGTCATATTTAGTGACCTTATATTGATTTATTAAATCTCCATTTTTTATTTTGATAAATAATTTACATATTATAATATACATTTTTAAATTTATGTAAGATATAAGATGTCAAATAATTATATATTTAAATTTAAAAATTGATTATTATTGTAAATCAAGAAATAATCAAACTTATATATATAATTTGAAATTAATATCTATACTAATTATATAATTAGTAAGTAAATATCTAAATATAAAATCAATTGATGTGAAAACATGAATTTAAAGAAAATATATTAATTTTAATTGTTATCATTAATTTATAAGTATTCATGTGATAAATATATTTATAATAATAATAATTATTAATTTATAAGTTATGAATTGATGACAAAGTTGATTTTTACAATATTACTATTATATATTATCTTGATAATATTTAGATTATAATTTAAGTTAAATATGTAATATTATTTATATTACCCAAATTTCAACCCTAACCTTAACCATAATCTAAACAATAAACCTAAACCCTAACACTAATCATAGTCCTAAACATAAACTCTAACCCTAACCATAATCATAACCCCAACCCTTAAATAATTTTAAAACCCTAAACTTAACCATAGTTCTATCCATAACCTTGAACCATAACACTAACCGTAATCATGATCCTATCACTTACCCAAACCATAATCATTATATAAACCCTAATTGTAACCAAAATTTGAACCATATTATTAAACCCTAAATATAATCTCAACTCTAATCCTAACCATAACCCTAGCCTTAATCATAGAACCATGATGGAAACCCAAAACCTAAATGTAGTTCTAACCATGTAACCCTAAATCCTAATCCCAACCATATTCCTAACCATGATCATAATGCTAACTGCAACCACAACCCAAACCCTAACCCTAACCATGGTGTCAACCAAAACCCTAATAGAAATTTAAACCATAATCCTAAACTCCAATCCTATCCCTAATCCTAATTCTCTTCCTAACCATATGCCAAACCCTAGACCCAACCATTATTTAAACCCTAACTATAACTACAATTCCAATTCTATCCATAAACCCTAACCATAACCAAAATCCTAACCCTAACCATGACCCTAATCCTAAGGCTAATCATGATGTCAATCTTAACCCTAAACAAAATTTGAACCATAACCATCAACCCTCCTAACCATAATCCTAATCATGACATTGACCATGATTCTAACCATAATCGGAATGATGGCTCCATATTTAGAGATAGTATAGGAAACCCAACCTTAGGATTATATTTTATTAAAAAAATGCTATATAGTTATATATTAATTTATATAATTAATATTATTTTGATAATATTTATATTATAATTTAAGTTAGATATGTAATATTAATTATAAATTAATAATATTTAGATTATATAATTTAATTTAAATATATAATATTAATTATAAATTATATAAATTTATAATTTAGATATTATGAATTATATTTATAATTAAATTAATTCATATGATTTTAATATCAAATATATATTATAAAAGAATAACATAGTTAAATATATATTTTCAAATATAGTACAAAATTATTTATTTAAATAAATATATAAATTTAAAAAAAAATTCATAATTTTTATTATAGAAAATAACATATATTAATAACAATTTATCATATAAAGAAAATTTATATTTTACATTATATAATCATTTATATAAATAATATTAAAATTCAAATTGATATAATAAAAAAGAGATATGTATTTGTATTTCAACTTGAACAAATAAGCTTGTGTAGCTCAAATTAATACAAAAATAAATGAAACAAAACAAACACATATTAGTTATATTGTCTACATAGAACTTTCAATCCAGAAATTCCAAACATACCTTCAACCCAAAAAAAAAATTGAACTCTGTAACTTGGCCGCCCAAACTACTTTTTGAATTCCTTTCATGGCAGAAAATGCTGGGGGGAACCTCCTCCCCATCCCAGAGATCTGATTCTTGTCTCTATTCCCGACCTGCTTCGATCTGACTCCGACAAAGCTTCAACGACATGTACTTTGGATTCCCTGCTCCCAAGGCTGACTGGAAAGGTGTGTTGGTAGGGACCTAGGGGGCTGAGTTGGGCCCCACTTTAACCCTCACTACCACAATGGAGAAGGGCACAAAGATCACACTTCTTGACTCTGTTGTGGAAACAAACATGGCGAAACTTAATTTGGCTCTGGTTGGGTGATTCTACAATTTTCGCCGCTCCATATATATGGTTAGAAAATGGGTGGGTAACCACTGGAAGCTCAAAGGGAGTGTCGTGGTTTTTGCAATGTTGGAGAGTAATCAACTATACAATTGTTGAATGAGAAAAATTATGAGATCATAATTCTTCGAGTATTTTGTAAAATTAATCATTATGTGCTAGCAGGCTTCTATAATATTGATATGATCTCTATGCTTGTGGATTTTGATTTTGTAAGGATTTTTGAGTCAACATTTCAAATCACACTCTCTAAACCATCATCGGGATAAAAGAGAGCTTAAGAAGATTTTTAAAAAGTCAATATTTTTCATCTCCTTAAGCTATCTTTTGTCCTGATGTGGATCACAAAGTGTGACCCAAAACGTTGACTCAAAAATTTATACACAATTAGAATCCAGAAGCATAAAGATCATATTTATTAACTTGTCTATCTCAATATTGTGCATCTATGCATCTTCTTGATTTATGATGTTAATTTCAAGATTGAGCATTACCTAGCCTAATCATAATGCTCAAGCTTGCAATGCACATTTTCTAACAGTGAGTTAGGGTAAATTTTCTAAAGTTAAAGCATATGGAGTGTGCAC
This sequence comes from Thuja plicata, assembly GCA_018584345.1. Taxonomy (NCBI): domain Eukaryota; kingdom Viridiplantae; phylum Streptophyta; class Pinopsida; order Cupressales; family Cupressaceae; genus Thuja; species Thuja plicata. Next base: position 40,547 of record MU224247.1, read on the forward strand.
ATGATGATTGCATAATAGTGAAAACCTTTTGTTTTTTTTTTCTATTTATAAGATTTTTTTAATCAATTTTGTATAGAGTTGAGAATTGCAATTGTTATGTTACAAAAACTTAAAATCATTTTGATTTATTTAAAAAAAATTGGTTTTGTTACCTTTTATTTATTGAAAATTCTAAATAATAAACTATTCATTGAAAATGGGGCTAGTGGTAGAAGGTACATCTTCAAACTCTAAGGAAAGCTAAATGCCAAATTTTAAGTTGAAAGATAAAAATATGGTCTAGTAGGGCCAAGCCTAATGTTCAAATATAATCAACAATGGTGATAGTTTTGAGAGCTGCACCATAGGGGGGATTAGAATCATTTGACATACCACATACATTAGCAAGGGTTGAACCATCATAAAATGGTTTCCAAATAGTGAGAGAATCTTATTCTTCTTGATCTTCATATGTAGGTCATTGAGTACAAATAAGAGAAATTGTTTGATCTAAGTAGTAAAAAATGTTAGAATTTTGATAGCCAAGAACAACATACACATGTGAAGAGATCCAAGGATGTTAAGAAGGCTAAGACCATTTGTGGGAAATAAAATTAATAATTCATTTAAGACATTAAGCACCATAAATATTACTTGAGAACATGATCCCTTTTGGAAAGTTGGCTAGGTCTATGTATAGACCATATAAACAAGAGTCACATTTGATAGAGGTTGAAGGATGGTGAACAACCAAAATTGTTCATATAACATAAAGCATGTAATCAAGTAGTCAACTAAAAGAAAAACTTCATAGGCACAAGAGAATACCAAATTTTTATAAACCATGGTAATAATAATAATAACCCACTCTTTACTACCATGATTATTTTTGCTTGAAGACTTTTCTTTTTTATTGAATTCCTTCCTATGATAACTTTGTTTCAAGAATGAACATTCCTAACACATTAATAACTTTTCCTTTTCACAAAACATGATAGCAGAATCGCAAGAATAAGACAACCTTGTGACTAAGAGTGTGCATGATCCATGCATAGTTCATCCTTAGTGATCTCCAAGATCTGTAGCATTCTCTACAAGTTGTTCTCTCCATTGATGAATTTTACATATATGAGTAGCATCATTTGATTAGTTATTCTATAACACTTCTTTACTATCTTTTAGGCTATAGGAGAAACATGAAGAATAGGAGATGCTTCTTGTTCGGTTGAATCTTTTCTATCTTTAGGCTACATGAGAAACATGAGAATATGAGATTCTTCTTGTTCAGTTAAAGAATATTGATGGGAAATTGCATATACAAGTGGTCATTCTAAATATGACAAGATGAAAATACTGTAGCTCTAACATGTTCAAAATTCAATATTTCCTTCTAGTTGTCTTCATAGAAATATGTAGTTAAATGAAGGAGTTTTTGTGCTACACCATTAAACTTTGTGGACATATATCTAGTATGGAGGAGTTTGGGTTAGTTTAAGTGTTGGCAAGTGGCCTAATGAGTATAGCATATAGGTTGTCATTTGTGGAAACACTACTTATTGGCATGGTCTCTTAGAGTACAATCCAGTTTTGGATATTCTGTTTGGAAAAAATGACTAAGTCCAAGAAGCAGTTGACAAGGTACAGTTGCATGGTTTTGTCTAGAAAGCACAATATGTGATGAATTAAGTCATGCAAGATTAGAGGAATGTATTATTGGATGTAATATACCTTCAGTAAATGTCTCTTGTATTTTGGAGTTGACTAGAGAGAGTTACAGCATGATGAGGTTACATGAAGACAGTATACTAGTGCAACATAGAAGATGAGTGGTTGCCATATTTAAGGGAGTAACATGTGGATTCTAGAAGTGCTAATTTGGATTTGGCTTGGGTTCTACCCTACTTGAGTTGATATATGATCACAAACTATGTATTTTCTATTTAATTATGTGTTAAACATGATTTGTGATGTATTAGTGAGCCGAATGGAAAGGTTATGAGATCAAGTATATATGTGAAGATGTTTTGAGATGTGAAGATGTGCGTGGAATAGAAAGATGTGTTTTGATATCAGAATCAGATGAGGGATGTTGCGAGCTATAATTGGGACTACTTAAGCATAGAAGTTTCTTGTACAGTTCATTTTGTGATAAATCATTGTAAAGATAGTTTTGCATTGTAAGAGTAGTGAGCTCCTTGCCCATAACATGGTTTCTATCCTTTAACAGGGATTTGTACTAAATGTAATATTCAACTTCTAGCAGGGATAGGTATCCTAATAGGGACATTATAATCTTAATATATTATTTGTGGGTATCATCCCCACCGAGGTTTTCCCTTTGGCCAAGGTTTTGTCGTTAACAAATCATGACCTATTATGAGTTATTTACTTTATGTGTATATTCTCCTTATTTCAATAATTACATGGTTAAGTTTGAATTTGTTGAGTTTGAAAATAAAGTGTTGTAATATTGATTCACCCCCGTCTTAGTATTACTTAATCCTAACAATTGGTATCAAAGCATGAGGCCCTTGGAGAGAAAGCCTAACAGCTTGAGGGAGATCTAGATGGATTCAAGTAGTTTGGAGGAAACCTTTGAGGCAACACATGAAGACCTTGAAAAGGAAAAAGTCTACTTGTAAATTGAATGAGAGAACAAAAGACAAGCTCATAGATGACCCCGTCAAATACATGCAGGCCACCAAAATTGTGTTTCACAAGATAAAAAATATCTTTTTTAAGATCACCATCATGCACATTAAATAATCTCGAGCACTGGTCTTCCAATGACTCCTTGAAAGGACAACATTGAATACTGAATGTTTGATCCATTAAGAACACCTAAAGTAAAGTAAAATTTACGAAAATAATAAATATTATGTATGTGAATATAATAATATAAAGATATATCAGATGATCTTTACATATGCATCCATTATGCATACATATATAATTGTGCAAACATAGCTACAATATTATAATATAACCGTTAATACTATGGAGATAATCATTTAACAACAAAATAAATTTGTGAAGACCATGTATTTGATTATCTAAAAATATACATGCTTATGCATACATATACATGTTTATGCATACATATACATATTTATGCATACATATGCATAATTGTACATATCCCCAAAAATAAACATTTTAATGAAATGAAAGGCATTGAGACAATCATTGTTTATTTCCATCACTGTACATACAAGAAAGAAAGCATGCTTGATGGGCACAATGTTACGTGGAGGTTGCAGAGCAGAGCCAAAACGGATGTAGAGAACAGCCAAAATGGTTGCAGAGCTAAATAAAACATTTATGTAATTGTGCACACATGGTTACAAAATTTTATTGTGACCCTTAATACAAAATCATGTATACATACACATAATTATGTATATGTATACATAATTATATATATGTATACTTAATTATGTAAACAATTACATAATAATGTATATGTATACATGCATTATGTTTTTACACCTAGAAGCAGAATTCATCATTTTATTGTAACCCTTTATGAATATGGATAATCATTTAACAACAAAATGAGACCCTCCACAACATATACAAAATAGTAAACATTCTAATGAAATAGAAACCATTTGAAAAAATGATGACAAAAGAAACCAAAATGAATGAGATAAAACATAAGTAGGTGATCATGGAGGTAACTCTGATATGATTAAAACATGTTTATTGATGTTGTAACTATGATTGTTATGGTAATAAAATGAATGAGGCTGAAATTTATAAATTTGGACCCTACAAATAAATATATACAAAATAGTAAACATGTAATAAAACTTACTTCATAGACAATAGCAAACTACTTTGTTGAATGACATAATTGATGCAAATGCTCACAGGCACTGTAAATAGTATAAATTTTTTAGACGCTAAGATTACATAAACTTGATATAAAAATAGTCAATTTACAATATATTATTCTATTTAATCAAATGAAACTAGTTCATATTAGTCCGCCAACCTGAACAAGGTTTGTTTCCCCTAGTTACTTTCAATTTGGATGCCATAAACATAATTTTAATGTAATAGATGTCATTTGAAAAAATGATGACAAAAGAAACCAAAATGCACCAACGCAAAAGCAGAATTCATCATTTTATTGCATCCCTTTATGCATATGGATAATCATTTAACAACAAAATGAAATCCTCCATGACATAATTGATCCAAATGCATGTAGGAATTGTAAATAATTCGATTGAAACCCTTTATTCATACTAATAATCATTTAAGAACGAACCCAAACCCTCAACAAGATTTGGAAAACAATAAACATTTCAAGGAAATGGAAGCCATTTGAATAAATGATGAGAAAAGATACCAAAATGCATGAATGGGGAAGCGAAATGTATCATTTTATTGTAACCCTTTATGCATACGGATAATCATTAAATAGAAAACTGAAACCTTCGACGAAATTTGAAAAATAATTAACGTTTCATGTAAATGGAACCCATTTACTTGAAATGATGAGAAACGATACCAAAATACATGAACACCGAAGCAAAATTCATCATTTTATTGTAACCCTTTATGTATACAGATAATCATTGAACAACAAACCAAAACATACTGATGACATTTGTAAAATATTAAACATTTGAAGGAAATGGAAGCCACTTGAATAAATTATGAGAAAAGATACCAAAATGCATGAACATAGAAACTAAATTCATCATTTTATGGTAACCCTTTATGCATATAAAAAATCATTTAACTGCAAACCAAAACCATCAACGACAGTTGCAAAATAATAAGCATTTAAAGGAAATGGAAGGCATTGAAACAATCATTCTCTAATTATATCATTGTACATACAATAAATAAAGCATGCTTGAAGGGCACAATGTTACCTTGAGGTTGCAGGGTGGAGCCCAAATGGTTGTTGAGCAAATATTAAGAGGTTGCAGAGCTGAGTCGAAGAGAAATGGTGAAATGGAAATAAATGTTAAAAAAATTTATTTTTTAGGGTTCCAAAATGTTTCGACATTCATCTCGAAATTGGCATGTAGAATCCCACAATGAGATGGGAAGGGGCCACAGGGGATTTAGTGGCCCCCTATTCTGATGCAGAGTTAAACAGAGAAATGAAGCTTTTACTAACCCACACCCAAGACTTTCTCTAACTCCTTTGGGAGAAAACCACTTTGTTTATACACTCAATTTTGTTCAACATTTCAGATGACTCATCCTTTGTCTCAAGGACTCCTACAACCCAACTCAATGCACATTTGTGTGAAAAGATCCATTGAACTCTCTCCTAGGTCTAATCCCACATAAGCTAGGTCTCCTTTTGAAGGTACAGATGGAATTCACAAGCAAGGGAAATGATCAAAAATCTCTTGTACTCAATTTATATCAGACTAACCAATTCCAAGGTGTTTTTTTGGGCTCCCAAGTTTTTTGAGGTTTACTTGTTATGAAGAGGCCTAGACTCCTTGTAGCCCTTTGAAATGGGTTTTTCCACCTTAACTTCCAAAATCCATAATGACCACCCAAAAAAAACACATATTCAAGCACCCTTTTGGAAGTTACTCAACATACCCAAGTTACATGTTTTGACCTCTTCATATGATGTAGCAAACATCACTAGGCAAGCAGACCTAATAGGCCTCGATAGGTCTAATTTACAAAGAAAGTACCCAAAAATGGAAATATATCACCAAAGAAATACTTTTAATGTTTTCTCTACACCCCAAAACCACCAAATCCACTCTTGGATTTCAATGATCCTATCTATTTTTACATTTCCATGTACATTTGCATGATTTCCCAAGCCAGTTTCATTGAGATGCTCGACTAGGGCATGAATTTTATCTCTCCTACACCCACTTTTATGCATGAAACCCCTTGGAACATGTTACATAATTCCTCTACTTTATTTCCACCATTGATCATGGAATCCCAAAGGGGAAAAGTCAAGGTAGCTCGACATAATTTTAATCAAGCCCTAGGATGGTGAGGGTTTCAGACCTGGTTATACAACTTTGTTTAAAGATTCTATCAAGCTCAACTAAATCCACTCAAAATATATTCAAATGGAAGCTAGTTCATTACCCTACACATCCATGTAGATTTCACCCTTCTATCAATCTGTATAACACCACACAAAGTGAAAAAGATAATGAAGTTTGCAGGAAAAGTAAGTTTTTATTGCTTTCACATTCAAATCTTCAACAACTCTTTGTGGATTCGACCCAAAGCCTTAAGTAGGCACAAAATAACTCCCTCAACTGAAATTTGAACCTAAATGATTATTGGGAGGATTTTTTGGCCTAATTGAAGAAGTTGCATAAATTGACAAAATGTTATCCTGCAACATTTTGACAATTTTGATATTTTGTCAACATAATTACATATGTCATCAAGACTCTATAGAGCCTTCAAAAATTGATCAAATAAGACTAAAAAACATCCCTAAGGACCTAAATCCACATTCCCTACTCATCTACTGACCCTTTGACCAAGGTTGACCATGTTGTCTTATACATGCCTAACATGTCAATGGTCTTACAAAAGGGGTCTTATTGCATTACAACTTGTTCTACAAGACCTTATGTCATATAGGACTTATAATTACATAAGTTCAACTCATGGAATACCATGAGTCTTCAAATTTCCTTATTATTGATCTAAGGTGCTCTTGCACAATACTCCCCAGGTGTTTGAAACTCAAGTTCCACTTGAGAGGATTTTGTCGAGGCTTGTTCCGTGTTTCTGAATGCCTTTCTCATCCATCCATGTGACATCTACATCAGGTAGTCCTTTCCACTTAACAAGGTATTGTTTATACATGTTCCTTATTTTATTCCTCACAATCTTGGTGTCGAGAATGCAGTCTAGCTCCATTGCTTGGCTAGGTGGTAGATCCTTTATCCATGCATCATCTTCTAGATCAAGTGTAGCCTCCTCTAAAACTTCATTAACATCACCTTTGTATGGGGTTAGATCAAAGACATTAAAAATTGGAGATATGCCAATAGAAGGAGATAAAGAGATTTCATAAGCATTTGGACCAAATTAATTTGTGTGTTATATTGAATGGCCCAATCTTTCTCATCTTAAGCTTTGTTTATTTGCCTTTTAGTAACCCACCTTTCGTGAGACATGCCCATACTAGATCACCAATCTAAAAATGTACTTCCTTCTCTTCTAATCTGCAAATTGTTTGTACTTGTCTATAGTATGTTACAAGTGTGGTTTTGACCTATTCATGAACATCTTTTATCAGTTCTGCAAACTCTTCACCTTGGGAACTAATTTTGTCATCCTTTGGTAACTCCCTAAGCTCCATGACTCCTCTTGGATGCACTCCATAGATGATTTGGAAGGGGGTTTTCCTAGTGATCCTATTAATAGAGTCATTTTAGGCATACTCGGCCTATGGAAGAATAATATCCCATGATTGTCCATATTGTTTTTTCAAACACCTCAATAGGTTGGCAAGAGATCTATTAAATACTTCAGTCTGACCATCGATTTGTGGATGGTATGCTGAATTGAAAGAGAGGTTTGTGCCTTGATTTTTCCAAAGGGTCCTCCAAAAGTGACCCACAAATTTAACATCCCTATCTAACACAATGTTGAGTGGGAGGCCATGGATCCTAACCACTTCTCTAAAAAATTGGCTATGTGTGAAGCATCATTTGTACTCTTACATGGAATTCCCTATTTAACTCTGCATCATAGTGGTATCAAAACCTTACATAATTGATCAATTAAGACTAAAAACATCCCTAAGGACCTAAATCCACATTCCCTACTTATCTACTGACCCTTTGACCAAGGTTGACCATGTTGGCTTATACATGCCTAACATGTCAATGGTCTTACGAAAGGGGTCTTATTACATTACAAGTTGGTCTACAAGACCATATGACATCTAGGACTTCTACTTACATCATTTCTACTCATGGCATACCATGAGCCTTCAAATATCCTCATTATTGATCTAAAGTGCTCTTGCACCACATTCTTAATGCAAACATGAAACATGTGAACAGACTCATACACTTAAACACTTGCAATTAGGTACTTTTAAATTTTGAATTTGGGTTTTTCTAAAATTTATTATTGCATATGAAATGAACCACTAGTAGGGTTATTAGTGTCTACTACAGGTCGACACTTTTTTTGGTCACTTTTTGACCTATATGCACATAACGCGTTCTGTAGAGTGCATCGTTATTGGTGAGAAGCAAAAACCTTAGCTTTAATCAGTTAAGTTTCTAGTGAAAAAAAAAAAAAATGGGAGCTTTTGACATCATTTGGTGCCTCAATGGAAGGCGTGAAGTTAGCTATAGCCACTACTGGTCCCTTTCCCCTATTAAAACCCTCTCAACTACTAGTCACCTCGTAGGCGTTTCCACTCTTGAATGCTCTGACCTATTTGATGTGATCAATGATTGTGAGTGGGGAAGAGGCAATGACTACCATCAGGAGACTCTTGGCCGTCCATCCTACATTACACAACATACTAAAATTTTTTTTTGGAAAGGTGTAAATGCATTTAAAGATTTCACGTTCGCTTCTTTCCAAGTTTGAGTGAATCCATCTAGTCATAGCTGGCAGAGATCCAATCATTTTAGTTGTGCGGGATGATTGTGGATTGCAAGATGGAGGTAAGCTTGTTGTCACTTATGATGTTTATCTGGAAGATAATGGTGTTTAGTACACAGAAGCATGGTTATTGCAGATGGAGGGTTTACAATTCTGATGGAGAATAACAGACATTTACATAATTGGTTTGGTATAGACTGAATCATATCTATGCATAGATAAACAATGAATAATCTTGACTTTCATGTCATTGACGCTATGTATAACCATTTGTGAACCAAAAATTCTACTTCCCTCACCTTCAACTGGTTGTGTATAAATACTCTTTAGCCCTTGCACCATGAGTTCAACATACTATGTTACCACCGTCTGTTCACTCATCTCAATGAACTCCAACGCAAGTAAATTCCTAAACACCACTTCAGTGAACATGTTAGTTACAGTTAACTGTAGAAGATAAAGTGTGGCGGAATACTTGTCGAATCTGATTTTCTGCTTACTCTTGTCGAGAGTAAATGGTGTCAATGTAATGTCGTATTTGATCAGTTTCCTTGCATTCATCCTAAAATCACTTGGACCGACTTTGGATTAAGGAAAAAAACAAGTACAAAAAGCTATGCTTGTGCTCTCTCTAATGGCCATTTGAGATTCCTACAAGCAAGATCTAGGTTTTTCTTCATCCATTTGGAGGGAGGAGGAAACACATGTGTGCATGTAGACCAACAAATGTCACTCCTCCCCGATATTCTTTATCGGAAAGAACACATTTTCTTCGGAGGATCACTCAAATTCCTCGAAGGAACATAGATTTTCCTTGATCGCCATTTAGAGTGCGGTGAACTTTCTCAAGAAAGAAAAGAGGAAGTAGGTTTTATAACTTGACAATGTCACACTTTATGCTTCCCATTGCCGAGTGATGGCGAGACCTATTGCAAACATCACACGCATTCTGTAGAAACTGGTAGAGAAAAAATGCATCTGCAGTCATCATCCACCCAAAATTTTGAGAGTCGTCTTGTGTATCCAATTTCCAATTGTTAAACTACTCCAATTTAGGTTTGTTAGGGTGGACCGTATTATCATGAAAGTTGCAAATACGGTTTGGATTCACAATAATTTTTTAGTAAATTGGCTCACAAATCGATATAATGTGATTAAATTTTTATTTAATTATTAGTCTTTGGTCTAATGTTTTTGCCTAACTCAAATGCATCTTAATCGCTTTACGAAATCCCCGTTAGCAAAAAAAAAACTGATTTCCTATGGTTTGCTGTGCATTAATTTTAATAATGAAATTTTATGTAATTTTTCCCTTTTTCTGATTGGACTATCATATTTTCCTTCGTAGTTTTTTTTCTTTTTAGATTAAAAATTAAGGAGAAAGATATTTTCGCAAATAAATAGCAAGCTTTATGTGGCATTCAGAAACACAGTTCACATGTAGTCAGTACTTTTTGCTTCCAGATTTCTAATTCACCTTTATGTGTCACCATGCAGAAAATATAGGGAGAAAAATTAAATTAAAAAATGTAGTATTCATAACATAATTAAATTGATGTACTTTAATACAGAATAATAAATAATATGTTACCATAATTTACATTTCTAAATTTTGTACGTAAGTAAAATAAGGAAACACAAAAAAATAATATAATCAAACAATCTTTAACAATAACTTATATTGAATAAAAATGGAATCCATAAATTAATAAAATTTAACAAACATCTACTTAGTTAAGTATGTTATAGAAAATGAATTCTAACATGAAACTAAAAACAAAAACTTCAACTTCAAAAAAATTCCTACTTAATCATTCATTTAAAATGCAATTATCCATTGAACAAGACTTGAATGGATTTTCTTTTTCTCACTCACACTAAATATTTCACAGTAGATGCTCTGGATAGATAGATAGAAGCTTTTTCAAAGATGAAATATACTAACCAGGATGGAATTGGTGCAGGAAATACTTCTGTGTCTGGATAACTCTTGGGATTATGGGAAACATGAATGGAAGGTCATCTCTGGCTCTCACTACTTTTCGAAGCAGAAATTTGTCGTTCCCTTCTCGATCAAAACCTCTAATAGATTTGTTTCTCTGATGCCTTCTTCCCCCAGAGCTTCCTCTGGGGTTTTTCCATGGGAGAGGAAATCATTGGAGTGAGCAATGGGGTTTCCCTTTAAACCTAGCTCTGAACAGATGAATGCATTCAATTTGGACATTCACAAATCATTTGCTAATTCTTGTTCAAATGGTGAGGTATATTCCCCGCCGCATCGAAGGAAAAATTACCCTAAAAATTCTTTGCTTCCTGGGGATCAAAACAGGGAACTAGGTCTTTCCTAGCAGCGATGAATTGAGGTAATGACGATTGACTCCAACAAATGCATCTCCTCTACAACCAATATTGTTGGTAATGGAAAACCTTGACCTGGCTCACCCACAAGTATGGTATACTCACATCCTCATAGAAGATCCAAGGATATAAATAATAATTTTTTCTCTGTGAAGGTAAGACTTTGGAGATTCCTAAGAGATGTAATGATTTTATATCTACTAATAACCTAAATCAAAGAAATAAACTAGCTCTTATGTATGGCTTGGTCAATAGAACACAAAAGATGTGCGCGGAATTTGGTTTATTCTACAGATGGGATGGCTTTGAGGCTTCGGAAGGCACAATTGTAAAATGGCTAAAATCACAATTAGATAATAAGGTATGCATCACCAATATTCAGGAAATTTTTCTTTATGTTGATTGATCTAGTAAGAATTTGAAAGAAAAACTATTAACTGAGGGATGTCTAAAGTTTAGAGACAGGGTTTTCTACCCTAGATTGGTCTCCCTTTTTTAATCCATAAAAATTGAATAACTTTATGGTTGAAAAGGCTATTCTGCTTAAAGATCTTCCAATTGAACTTTATGATGATGTCTCCCTTTGAGAGATAGGAAACTATACAGGTAAATTTATAGGTTATGTAGATTCATATCAGTCATGTGTAGAGAAAATCATCATTGTGCATATGGACTTCAATAAGAAACTCAGCTATCCTTTGGAAGTTTGCTGCGAATCGGGGTAGATATTAATTTACCCTAACATTATTGGTGAGGATTTTGAGGAGAATGAACGCATGTTTGAAGATCCTTATAAGGCAGAGTCGGTCCAGGAGAAAACCAGGAGAAAGAATGAAGGTTGTCCATCTCTAACACTAAATAACTCTGTCAATTTGAACTCAGGAGATGATATTAATATCAACATTGAATTCCTTTCAAACCAAGGGGGTTTTGAGATTCTTTACAAGAAAGGTATGATGGATTTAGATATTTCTAGACTCTCCCAAGAGGTTAGTAATATGGAAAAGGATGTGGTTGAGTGCTTCCCTATTGACATAGATAGTACTAAGTGTCATATAGTTGATAATCAAAACCTAGATTCACATTTGTTTCAGAAGGAAGTATTGGATGATGGGGTCAAAGTTTAGATTCTTATCTCTCCATCTCTGCTCTTTTAATCCTCAATAAGCCTCCCCCCCAAGATCTTAGAAGGGATAGTATAGAGTCTGAAAGGAAGAAGGAGGAAAAGGTTAGGCTAATATCTGAATATTTATGTGACAATATAGTGGGTGAACTGATGGATAATTTTTTTGGATGAGATATGTGATGAGGAGAAATTCGATCTTTAGAGGAAGTTTTTGATTCGGGAATGTCTATTGTCTGATTTCCCTTTCACTTTACAAGAGCTCTTTTTGGAGGAGGAAGTTCCACTAGTTAAAGAAGATAACTTGATCTTAGGAGTTGACTCTTCTCTACCTGGTAAAGCCTTTCCTGATTATGCTAAATCTTTAAGGAAAAGAGGTAGGAAATCATCCCAAGAGCTTAGGTCTTTAGCTGGAGATGTTGTGGGTCAGGTTAAACTCACTGATATTTTTAATGCAGGGAAGAGTAAGTTCCTTCCGAAGGCATTATGAATATCCTAACCTAGAATGTTAGGGGCCTTAATGCCCCTAACAAGAAGTGTACCCTCCTACGTTGCATATCAAATAGCAATTCAAATTTAATTATTTTACAAGAAACTAAATTAGATTATTTAGGACTCAAGAACCTCAATAAGAAACTAGGTGTTAAAGAAATATGGGGTGTGCCTGCTTTGGGTGCCTTGGGAGGTGTCGGTATTATCTGAGATCCTAGATTGATTTCTCTATCAGAATTGGAAGAACATCCCAATTAGTCCTGTATTTAATTTAGATAAGGAGAGAGTTTGGTATGAAATTGAATAAAAACTACTTGAATTTAGAGTAGACATAGTTATTATAGGAGGATATCTCAACACAACTACTAAGTTATCTGAGAAAAGAAGAGGCTCATTCCAGCTATCCAAGTCTGCAAAAGACTTCAACGAATTGATAAATAGAAATAATCTCTGTGAAATTGCCACTTTAGATGAGTATTTTACCTAGAATAATAGGCGCAAGGGCTTTAGTTTTATAGTTGAAAAACTGGATCGTTTCTTTTTTTGAGCTAACCTAGTTGATCTTCCTTTCACCTTACCAGCAAGAATCTTACCCTTATCAAGCTCTGACCATTTTCCTGTAGAACTAAAAATCCTAAAAGATAAAAGTCCAGAGAACTATCCTTTTAAATTTGAACAGATGTGGCTTAAGAATGAAGGCTTCTTAGAAATGATTAAGGAGTGGTGGACTGATATTGATATTCTAGGCTCTAAAATTTATCAAGTAGTTAATAAAATCAAGATAATAAAGCTAAAACTATTTTCTTGGAATAAAATGAAATTTGGTAATATCTTTGATACCAAAATCTCTCTTGGAGATAAATTAAAAACCCTTAATGAAAAGGTATTTGAGAAAGGCATGGATAATACCCTATATGAAGAAGAAAATTACCTTTTAAAAGAATATGAGGAGGTGCTGGCTAAGGAAGAGATCTTTCGATGAAAAAAATCTAGAGAAACATGGTTGGCTGAGGGAGATAAAAATACTAAATTCTTCCATAACAGTACCAAGCATTGAAGATGAATTAATAGGATTACTTCCATTATAGGAAGGAATACCAATTTGATTGAGGATCCAATAGGCATAGGTAAAGAAGTTGTTAATTACTTCAAAGAGATCTATCAAAATGATCAAGAGCCAAAACTAGATAACCAAAATAGTATCCTAGAAATATCCCCAAAATTATATCCATGGATCAAAATAAGCTACTTTTAGCAAGATTCATGAAAGAAGAATTAGAAACTATCCTAAAAAAAATGAACCTTGACAAATCTCCTGGCCCTGACTGCTTTCCTACATGTTTTTTTTCAGAAATGCTGGAGCTTCATAGGAGATGACGTAACAACTACCTTGGATGGTATTAGAAACTCAGGGAATTTCTTAAAGGAATTTAATAATACCTTTATAGGTCTTATCCCTTAAAAAGAGAAACCAGAAACTTTTAATGATTTTAGACCTATTGCTCTTTGCAATACGTTATATAAACTCTTTTCCAAAACAATGGCAAGTAGGCTTCAAAAACTTCTTTCGAACATTATTAGTGAGGAACAGTCTGGTTTTGAGCCTGGAAGATCTATCTATGATGGTATTATTATCGCCCATGAGACAATGCATTTTGTCAAAAAAAAAACCAAGTATGCTAATAAAGTTAGACATTAGAAAAGCATATGATAAGGTAGATTGGTAATTTTTAAATAAATTTTTTCTAGCTTTTGGTTTTGAAGAGAAATGGGTAAACTTAATTTATACTTGTATTTCTACCCCTAAATTATCAGTACTTGTTAATGGTACCCCTCAGGGATTCTTTGGTATATCAAGAGGGATTCATCAAGGGGACCCAATCTCCCCTTTCCTCTTCACTATTATGGTCGAAGCTCTTGGTCGTGCCATAAATAAAGAAAAAATTGATAATAAAATCTAGGGTATTAAAATTACTAGAGATGTTGACTCTGCAACCCATAAACAATTTGTTGATGACACAATGTTATATGGGCAAAGCTCCATATCAGAATCCAAAGAATTTAAACTTATTTTAGATCAATATGTCTTTGCCTCAGGACAAGAAATTAATAAAGAAAAATATGAGATTTTTTTCTTTAACACTTCTCCCCCTCTTGAACAGGGAATTATTAATCTATTGAATTGCAAGAAAGGAAAACTTCCTTGTAAATATTTAGGTTTCTATTTGGATCTAGGATCAAGGTCTTCTATGTTACATGGTCCCATACCATAGAGAAAATTAGAGGCAAAATGACCTATTGGAAAGGTAAATTGTTTTCATTGGCAGGAAGAGGCATCATGATCTAATCGGTTCTCTTTACTATTCCACTATATCAATTATCTTGTTTTGACCTTCTAGTTAACCAAAGAAATGAACTTAATAAAATATTGAGAGCCTTTTTCTGGCAAGGCTCTGAGAAAAAACATAAGTTTTACCTTCTAGCATGGGATAAGGTTTGTAGGCCAAAAAATGAAGGAGGAGCAAGTATCAAAGATCTTAAAATCCAAAGGAAAGTCTTTAGAGAAAAATTAGTTTGGAAAATGTTTAATAATCCTAATCTCAAATGGGTTAAAATATTATCTCATAAATGTATACACCCTAAAATGGTCGCCTAGACTTTGGGCCCCATTTCTTAATTTATCAAATCCCTAAATCAATATTTTCAAATATCAACAATATCAATTATATCAATTTCCTTGATCAAATCATAATCAAATCAATATTTCCTAAGGTTTGAGCCTTATTTAATTTAAAAGAGAAAAAATAAAAATAAAAATCTTATTTAATTAAGAGAACATGCTCTCTTTTAGTTAATTAAAAATCTCTTTTAATTAACTAATAAAATCACTTTATCCTAAGCCTTTATTTAATTGAAAGGAATTTCCTCCTCTTTTATTTAAATAAAAAATCCTCATTTTTCTTCTTATCCTATGTTGCACAAATAAAGCATTATTCTTATTTTATAAAAAGGGAAAAACACTTTTTGTCTTATGTGGAAAACAAAAGTCAACTCCTATTTTCCTATTGGAGGATATTTGTGCACAAGGATCAAGCTTCCATTTTTCTCCACCTTTGATTAAAACTTTTTCCTCTTAATCTCAATGGTCCATTTCATCTCATTTCTTATAAAAGGAGAGCTCTCTCCTTCGTTTTCATATCTTAGGTTTTGATGCTAATGTTATGCTGTAGGTTTTCTAGGTCACTTTGGAGCTTTTTGAAGATTTGGAGCATTCTTGGCTTTTGCGTCTACATGTTATCATAGTTTAATTTCTTGCATTATCATGACATTCTTAGCTTAGATTTCCTTTATGCTTTAGATTAATTCATCTAGCTTAACTAGGAGGCTTTGTAATACTTGTTCTTTCATTTTCA
>MU224247.1:80307-91829 GCA_018584345.1 Thuja plicata
TATTGAAATAAAGCACTGGTCTCTCTTGTTAATTGAATTGCGGTATAAAGTTCCATTGTTTCAAGTTTTGAATTACTCTTTTATTTCATCTTATCCAGTTCATATCTCAATCATATCAAGCAATTTTAAAATAACATTATATTTGAATAACACATATTTTCAATTTTGTGATCTTATTAACACCTTGAGGAGCAGGAGTTAAAGTTATTAGTTATCCGCTATAGGAAACCTCTAGAAGACTTAGAAAACAAGTTTAAAGTATAGGCCCACTAGCCTTGGTTCCGTGGACCCAGAATTGTATGAGGTTGTTGAAACCTCATTCATTGGCAAATCGACTGTATTTCTCTTCATTGGATAAGTGAAATCCATAAGAAGTCCAATCTGTCGATTTGAGCACCAACAGATTGGCGAATCTGCTGGGGACTTATCTGTGAAAGATATTTGCAGAATCTTTGGTTACAATTGTGAAATTCAATAAGACTCTACTAGGAGAGAGAATAATCAGAATAATTTAATTCCTCACAGAAAGTGAGGTGGCGACTCTAAATTTCAGTTTCAGGAAAGATTGAGGGAAGTATATGTTAGGGAGAACATCTAGAAAGGAGATGAAACTTCATTTCATTGTTAGTGGTAAGAAATTTATTACATGATGTTTGAAAGGTTCTTCAGAAATATTTTGATTCCAATAAGCTTTAAGCCTTTAGATCTAAGAAGGTTTCAATACAGAGGTGATGAGGTATTTTCAAAGCTTTCAAAGGAAGTGCCTTATGTTTGTGGAGATTATGGTGAATCATCTATTGATCATTTGGATTCTTTTTATATGCTCCTTTACAAGTATGATATTGATACAGAAAGTGATTTCATGAAAATATTTGCTAGTTCCTTGGAAGAATATGCAAGAAATGCTTATGAATCACTACCTGAAAATAGTATTTCATCTTGGGAATAATTTGAACAATGGTTCGTGTATGAATTTTATAATGCAAGTGATGCAGAAGACAAAAGTGCTATGACTATGAAGAAAATCAAAATTCCACTATAGAAGAAAATGATAAAGTTGCAGAAGGGGCACAAAAACCTAATGATATTCTAGATTCAGATGAATAAATTTTTTTGGAACAAATTAAAGAAGCATCTACACCTGATCAAATTTCTATGGAAACAAATGAAAATCATGATCAGGAGGAAAATCTTCTCAGTAAGGAACAAATTTCAGATTTATTGGATATTGAATATCAGAAATATGTAAAGAGAAATGGTACAAAGATTTTCTCAATATATCTGAATAATCAGATTAACAATTCAATACACATTCATGAGGTATCTGGTAAAGATGAAAATAAAATTCTACACAATAAGACTTTTGATTCTATCTCGGGAGAATATTCAAATCTCTTAAATAATGAGGTCTTAAAAGGATATGGAGGAATACTCAATAATCCTTTTTATGAGATAAAATTGCATCAAGAGCATGGGAATGAGATAAGCCCATATACAAATATAATGGATGACGCTAGTAAAAAAATTACTCTTGTTGATGAAGCACAAAAGGATTCTCAAGGAAATCCATTCAACAAAGGAATGCATTATAATACATCTGATGTATTCTGATACAAGGATCAAGAAAAAGATATTAAAGGATGCATTCATGAAAAGTTACCATTAGATGATGTGTTCAACTTAGGTATGTCTTACTACCAGCAGGTAAGTATTCTTGAAAATCCTCCTAAAAATCTTTCTAATATATTCAACATTAATATTTATATTTTCTCAAAATTATTGTATGGAAAGGGAAAGAAAATATCATCCCAGACTAATGTTGAAAAGAAATATTTATTCCCCAAATTTCGAAGGATAGAAATAGACAAGATGAAAATCTTCACTAGTATTGTTAATGATTTTAGGGGTTACTATGATAATAATTTTTATAACAAAATTACTGGGAACATCCAAATTAATAATATGATGATTCATTATAAGAATTGGAGATTTTTAAACAAATTATTTATCAAATATGAATATGGGGTTTTTATTTCAGGAATGTTACAAAAATATTTAAACCTTAAAAATCATATACTCAAAAAAACATATAGTAATTTAAGACGGATGAGAAAATATTTAATGAGTAAAGTGATAGATAATTATGTTTTCAGATTTTTAATACTCTTACATGATCAAAACAAAGTTTTTGATAGAGGAAAGGAATAAGTTTCACTGGAAGAGTAATTTTAATTTATTATTATTATTATTATTATGTTTGCGAATTGAAAGGTCCCAGATCACAAATTTTTTCCAAGCAATTACAGTTGTGTTCTTCTATTTTTAAATTTTAGTAGACTTGGATGGATAAGCTCCAGGTATGAATATATTCACAAATGCTAAATTGTTTGCTCGGTACGCATTTTTGGACCCAAGTTTCTTCATGCTCAAGTATTCTTATGTCAATTATCGTTTGTATATTTAAATATCTTTAGATATTTTTCATATGCATTTTATTAAAATTTGTCCTGTTGCAAAATAATAACATTCATTAACCATATTTTGAACATGGCACATATAGAAACTATTATCGATTGTTGATGTATGGAGTCATATTAGATATGACGTTTTTGTCAATCCATGCATTTGATTGAAGGATAATTTTTTTTTAATAGATGCTATTCAAATTCTTTTTTTTTGTCAATCCATGCATTATTGAAATAAAGCACTGGTCTCTCTTGTCAATTGAATTGCGGTATAAAGTTCCATTGTTTCAAGTTTTGAATTACTCTTTTATTTCATCTTATCCAATTCATATCTCAATCATATCAAGCAATTTTAAAATAAAATTATATTTGAATAACAAATATTTTTAGTTTTGTGATCTTATTAACACCTTGAGGAGCAGGAGTTGAAGTTATCAGTTATCCGCTATAGGAAACCTCTAGAAGACTTAGAAGACAAGTTTAAAGTACAGGCCCACCAGCCTTGGTTCCATGGAGCCAGAATTCTAGGAGGTTGTTGAAACCTTGTTCGTTGGCAAATCAACTGTATTTCTCTTCACTGGATAAGCAAAATCCATAAGAAGTCCAATCTGTCGATTTGAGCACCAACACATCCTCAGGAAGTCAACTTGCCAACAAAATGAATCTGAACTTGGATTTCTTGTTTAAGGAATTACTAAAGGAGAATATGGAAAAATACTGGCTTCTCAACTACTAGAGGGATGAGGGTTACAACATCCTTGACGAATTGGAGAAGGTAGAAATGGACAATTTTCGCATTTTGGCCCTAGCGGTGAAACATTGCTCAAGGCAAACCAAAGAATCGTCTGAGGAGGATGTGGCCATTATTATCGTCAAGAAATGCAAAGGAGAATGGAGTTGCAATCTACTTCACAAGGACTAGCAAGATTAGTATTAAGGGAGGGTTAGGGCTTTTTGGTAAAAGGTTTGGTTAAAACTCCATAGTTAAAGTAGCAGAATCTAATAGGGGGTTCTCTTAATATGTTTTATTAAGTATTCTAGTATGGGCCTTTTGAAGGATCAGACGATAGCTTGATACAGGTTTATTTATGAACTTATAAGAAAAAAATATACTTATATGAATTATATCATCTTTTAAAATTTGGCTTTTAGAATCTAGATGGTTGGGAATAGCCTTTAAATGGGTCTCTCTTAGAAATTATTATCACTTGTTTCGTTAATTATCTTTAGACAGAGTTTGATTCATTCTATTTTTAGTATGAACTTTATAGCTGGTAGCCGCTTATTAGGCCTTTCCAGATGGTAGATCTTCATATTTTAACTAATATTAGTAGTAAAGATGATAGGGTTTTATTTCTAATAAGTTTTTAAATTTTGATACCGATTAACATAGATGAATCTCATGTGGTGATCTCAAAAGTAGAGTTAAACATGGTTTAAGAGTTAATATACTTGTCTTTGAACCTTATACGGAGTAAATTAAAACTTATTACTTATACATAAAAACATAAACATAAATATAGATATATTTTCAATGTGTATGTATATTGATGTCAATATATACATTCATAATAGTATAGAAATTTTACATTTTTTTGACTTGCCTATTTTTCCCTCTCTCAGTGACTTAGGCTAGGTATTCCATAACCATCTTGGGTTTTGTTTGCAGTCCTTAGGGGTTCCTGCCTATAAGGGTCTCCTGTGCGGGCGGGTGTTAAGGTATTTTCTAAGCCTCTATTATATATTTTAGACTATCTAATCTTTAGTTATTTACTAGTCCTAAAACCATTTTAACTACATTGGCTATCCTATGACCTTCCTAGTAAATGATGTTTACTATCGACGGGGGGATTGAACGGTCTTCTTGGCATCTATAAGTTCCCTTGCTTGGCTTTGTGTCCCCAAGTCTTCTTTGTCTTCCTAATATGACTTCTTCCATTAAAATCACTAGCTCCAAAGTCTAGATTGTATTTGATGGTGAAATTACCATCAATCGTCTGAAATCTATTATGTTATCAACCCATAACTTAATTGTCAGGGCAGTCTTCAAAATCCTGGGTACTAAATTTATTACCAACGCGGAGAGATACAGGGTTAATATTGATATCCCAACAATGTTTATTGCTTCGGCCCTCCAGGTTGACCCAGGGAAGGAAGATATAGGGCATCTTTGTAGAAGGATCTTTAAACGACAATATCTTCAAAACTTGGGGAAAGTGATCCAAAATATTAGATCAGATTTGTCCATCCCTAAACCAAAATTCTATGAATTTCCCACTATTAGAGGAGTACTTGTACCTTCATTCCCAGTGTTTTTATCGAAAGACCTTAATTCTTTCATTATAACAAAACCTACTATTAAACGGAATCTGGATTTCCTTTTCATTTTCTTCCATATCCGACATCCTAAGATAGAAGAATGGTTTGCGGCTTACATTGTAGATGATGATGTGGAGAATACAGACAGAGATGGTTTTAGTGAATCCAAAATTGAGGAGATTGTTAGTAATAACTGAGAGGGGGGGTGAATCAGTGGCCTCAAAATATTCCAATAATCAACCTGTGCATGCTAAATGTGGGCCTCTGATTTAGCAGAACACTTCAACATAGTCATTTCTCTTCAGCTGCATATAGGAATGAATATTGATTCATTCACCCTGCATGTCTAAAAGAATCGACCTGTTGACTTCTAGAAAGCAGGAGTATGAGCTTGCTCTCAAATAATTGCAAGCTTAGTGACTACACCAAAGACCTAAATGAAGGATTTAAAAACTATTGCTAAATGATCTAAGATAGTTATGCAAATGCAATTAATCAAAAGCTAATTAAGATCCAGTTTTAGAGCACCAATTAAAGTGTGTAAGATTGATTTTAAAACACCAATTGAAATATTCTCTAATATTAGGTTTGCATGATTAACATAAAAGTAAAAAAACAATTAAAGCTATGCTAAGAATGCAAGATAGTTAAGATGAAAATGCAGCATAATAACTTTAATTAAAAGATTAGGGATCCTTTGTGAGGGAAAAGAGTTTCTCTTTTATAGAAATCTCTCTCGAATCGACTGTTGAGATCGAACAAAAAGAGTGGTTCAGATTCGATTGAAGAAGCACAATCCATGTGCAAGTGATTTGATTGGTCGAGAGATTTAGTTGACTGACCTGACTGATCAGTTATTTTAGAAACTTCCAAAATCAGTTCACAGTTAACTGAAATGTTTCTAAAATGATAAACAGTAGAGAATCAGTGAACCACTACTCATGAATTATGGGTCAATGAGTTTGACTCAAAAACTACACAGTTGAATCTTGATAGCAATATCACAATTTGACTTGCTGTGGAAAAATATCTCCTACTTATCAGTAGAGAATCAGTTAATTGAGTGGAACTGGATTGTTTCCATTTTGATAAATCAGTTAACTGGATTTGATGATGTCATATGCATTTTTAATAAATTAATTCATTTTGAATGCACATTTATAATTTTATAATTAATTTAATTCCTTTTTGATTTAATTGACAATTTTGTAATTTTTATTTAATTAATATATCAGAATATCAATTAAATAATTAACATAAGGTTTATTTGCCAATGTATTATGATTTTAGGAATTAATTAATTAATCAAGTACGATGATTGATTAGGACCTAGGGTTTAGGTCAGATTAGTTTGAATTCCATAATTGCATGTTTGACTTAGGACTTAGGTTTAATCAAGGTTAGGGTTTCTTGATTAAATGTTAAGATCGGGGGTCTAGGGTTTAGGTGACCATTTTTAGGTGATTACATTTGCCCCTCTTTGAGTTGATGTGCGATGAGTGAATTGATTCAAAGAACTGTTACTGATGAGATCAAGAATAGTTTGATTTGAAGCAATGAAACCATTCTTTAGAAGAGGGAATTGGCTCCAAGCTTGATTGGATGAAGATCGATCAAAAGATATAAATAGAATGCTCAGCTTGATTTGAAGTGATGAAACTGAACATCTATCACGAATTCTTAAACTTTTTTGATTGGTTTGAATAAATAACCAGTTTGATTTGAAGCGATGAAACTGATTACCATTAAGAGATTTGATTAGCAAGCAAATTGACTTGATTTGAAGTGATGAAGCCAATTTGATCAATGTATCTGGTTTCAATAATGATTGGCCCATATAAGATTGATCTTGTATGGTTTCGAGTGTATTCACCACTATATAAGACCATTGATTAGGTTGCCTTTGATTTAAGATGATCTCAACTTGATTTGATGTGATGAATCTCAGATGCCCCAAGTGATGGGATATTGATTGAGGATGTAATCACTGGAAGGTTAATGTCCTGATCCTGCCCCCTCAAGAGCAAAATTGAAATATGGCTAGGTGCCCCAGTGATGAGAAGAAATTCAATTGATTAGACAATTTAGGAAGAAATTGATCTGATTAGAAAGAGGTCCCACATGGTTAGGACAAAATCTATACTTGATGAGAGGTCCTGTTGACCGAGATTGACCAATAAGATACATGGATTGATGACAAGAAAAGCATGAAAGATTTCTATTGGTTGTGCAAGTGGTCAAATCTAGATTTTGATTTCGATCTTGAAAATAGAATCAGGACAGTTGATTGAGCAAGGGTTGTCATGACCACTTGACGATGAGAAGATTGATCGATTATAATCTCAGATCCTTTACATTGGAGAGAGATAAAGTTATTATACTAATTTCATCACTATGTAGATGCAAGACTAACATGAATGCAACCTAAGGTGTAGTCACCGAGCTTTAGCATTGAAAATTTTCATCATTGAGCATTTTTGGAACATCAGAGTCGATACAATCCTTACTGGTGCCATTGTGACCATAAGAATATGAATATGACTTTCATCAGATAAGATATGGGAAACTAACATAAGCATCGAGGCACAACAACCAAGATGACCTGAACGATGTTTCCAGTTTTGATAGTGCAAGAGTATACTAGTATCGAGGCATTCAAAGCCAAGATAACCATGAGTGCGATCTTGTGTAAACAAGAAAAGAAATAAAATTCAAGGAGATAGTACCGACCTCACCTTGGTGTACAAATAAAGAGGATCGAGGGATGTGAGGCTTTTCCACCTTAATGCAGGAGCTCTTACCACATACACCCTAATTATTTGACGTTGTTGGATCATCGAGACCACACCAACAAGCAGCAGACAAAGAAAAGATTAGCGAAATCAATGAGAACAGGTAGCATACAAATAGAAGTTTAGCATACTTCAGCCATTTTCAATTTTTTCAGAAGTGTATATGTATAGGGTGTTGAGAAACACCATTGTGCTTGTGAGTGCTTTGTGTTTGATTTCTAGCAATCTATTGTTTACGTTTGCGATATCTAATGTGTGTTAAGAAACACAGATGCGTCCAAAGATAGTGTTAAGAAACATGGTTGATTGTGGTGTTGAGAAACGCCTATTTGCATTAGTAGTGAGTTGTCCTTCAGAAATGATAAGATTACTGACTCTGGTGTAAACCGAAGATGTGACCAAATTGGGGACCCATGCCCCAAGTAGAAAACAACGATAACTGACTTGACTCATACTGAAAAACAAATCTGATTTGATTGCCCCCAGGTTATGACTCTGGATTGGTTTCAAGCCAGGAGGGTTCTCGAAAGAACCAGAGTGTCACGAAAGTGAATGAAAGCTATGTACAAACTGAAGCAAAGGATTGCTAAGATTGAGAATTGATAGATGGAGTGCTAAGTACAAGAGGCACCTATTTACCAAGTTTTCACCTACCTGGCAGAGATGATATTTAGTAGAAATTGACTTGATTTGAAGCGATGAAGCCAATTTGATCAATGTGCCTGGTTTTAGAAATGAATGACTCGTCTAAGACCAATCTGTCTGGTTTTGAGTGTATCCATCACTGTATAAGACAATTGATTGGGTTGATTTTTTATTTATGATAATCTCAACTTAATGTGATGCGATGAAGCTGAGATGCCCCAAGCGATGGGGTCTTTCTTGATTGAGGTGATCATTGAAAACCTAGTAAGAATGCCTCTGTTGCCATCCTTTTTTTTTAATTTCAATTTTTTTTTTGTATTTTTCCATTTTTGATTTTTTTGATTGATGCATCAAGCCACCTATTGCTAGGTTTTCACCAAGATGATCATTTTTTCAGGACTTTTTTATGATTTTTAGATTTTTTCAGAGATTAACCGATCTCAAGCAAGATCACATTGGTTTGCCCCCAATGTCTAGCAAGATAGAGGTTATTACAGATGGATTAGAAATTTTATGGATGAGGTGAAAAGACTATGATGGATGAAGAGGGTGAATGCGACCCTCAATGATAGTCTCCTTAAGATTACCCAAGCTAGGGAAAAAATAATATAGCAATGTAGGCTCAAGGAGCAATGCTGGATGGCATAGAGGATAATGACCAGATGTCATGAAAATTATGTGGTCCAAAAGAGTGGGCATGTCAAGAGACTTTTAAGAACTTGTTTTTTGATTTTGATCAAGACCAAGGGGTCAATTTGATAAGATATGATATAGCTATGATAGCGCAATTGTGATAAGGGGTGATGGAGGCTATAAGTAAACATTATGGAAGGAATGCTCAAAGATAGGAAGGATATTATTGGGATAAGCAAGATCATGATAGGGTGCCATGAATGGGAGCAAGTGAATAAGCTGATGGAAAGGATAATGCATGTCATGATACATGATGCTCATGGATAGGCTCAACCTTGTCAAGATCAGCAGAAGGAACATGGATGCTCATTGTATTGTTGGATGTAAGATATGATAGATAGAATGAGATGGAAGGAACTTGCCCCCAAGTGAAGAGTGCAAGTAGGAGGAATTACGCATGATGTTTGTTTGTCAGGTTTTCATCATGGTACTTATCCAAGGTGCCACAAGTGGTATTCACCATAGGATAGATTGATTTATCTTTACTTTTGCTACCAAGGTGCCTGTTTACCAGGTTTTCACCAGGCACTTTTTTCTTGATTTTTTTTTTTGTACTTTTGATCTTTTTGGAGTACTTAAGCTTCTTGCTCTTTAGATAGTGCTCCTCTGAAAGATATGCTAAGATAGGCCAAGGCCACTGAAAATATGCTCAAAGATGTTGATAGGGTGATGATAGGGAAAAATGATATGGAGGATAAGGAAGATGGTAGCCAAGGATTTATGTGAGGGATTGGATAAGAGGGATTGAAGGATATGGTGATAAGATCAACATCGACACACCCCTTGAAGGGTAGTGGAAAAATGGAGGAAAAGTGGATGGAATAGCTTGAGACTTTGATGGATGAGTGTAAATGGATCTTGGTATGCGAGGACCAAGATGGAGTTAGAAGATGGGAGATGTTTAGATGGAGGTGTAGTGGAAGACTTTGAAAGCTTGGATGCCAACTCCAAATTTTCCTTTTTGTTCAAGCCTTTTAAGAGAGACTTGGGAATCCACACAGATTTTGATTTTCTTTTTGTATCCAAGTCTTTTTGAATAGGCTTGGGAATCCATGTAGCTTTTGATTTTTCTTTTCTTTTGGATGATGTAGAACGCAATTCGTCCATGATGGATTTAGGAAACCATATTTGCTTTGATATTATTCTTTGTTGAGTGGACCCTTGTGGTATCTTTTTAGTCACATGTCGATTAGATGGGACATAGTGATTTTCAAATGTAAGTGGATTCTTGTATTTCTGATTTCTTCGTTGCACATCTGAATTGCTTCCGAAAGACTTGGGGAGTGTGGATGAATAGGGCCGATATGACTAGTTTATATGGATGGGTTGATAGGGAGAGTTCAAAGATGCATGTCTTTGTTGATCTTGATAGGGTATAGGGTAAGTAGACGGAGGGATATAAGGACGCAATATAGATGGAAGGTTTGATGGTTTCAACTTTGAGATATAGGGACCAAGAATGGACTTGGAGGATAGTGAAGGTTGATGCTTACGTTTGAATGGAGGGATATAAGGTGTGGAAGGGATATCAAAATATTTAGAGTGAGCTGCATTGTTAAGGCTTTTCTCTTTCAAATTCATCGTTATATCAATAGGAGCATGAGCAGCTTTGATAGGAGCAATTTTGATAGTTGTAGTTGAAGCTTGAGAGGATTTGTTTTTCTGCATGGGATTTGGAGGAATGATATTTTCTTCAGGTGGATATGGAGGAGCATGACAAGGAGATGATGGGATGCTCTGATCTTGACAAGGATCTTTAGATGGTGTACAAAGGATACCTTTCTCTCGATTTTCAATAGGCCCATTAGAGATGCCAGAAAGGATATCTTGATCTTGCTTGGGAGATGGAGGGATATCTTCTTAGAAGAAGTGAAAGGGTATGATAAAATCATCATGAGACTCTTGAGGTATGTGAATTTGGTCAACTATTGGAAAAATATGGATGGTGTCTTGATCTTGATCATTATTGTTATGTGTTTCTTCACACTTTGGATTTCCCTCTTGACATGGAGCCACTTCTAAAGACAAGGTGGGAGTTTTGATCTGCATGAGGGATTCTTGACACACTGATGGACAATCATTTGTAGTAGGTATGATAAGAATTGAAGCACATTGATGCTTTGGGTCTATGATCTTTGAAGCCTGAGAAGGACTTGCAGTGGTATGCGGATTAGCTTGGATCTCTTTTAGAGGTAGTCCTTGAGAGTATACATAGTCGTCATTAGGTTTAGTTCTTGATGGAGATGGTGTGGCTGGTTTTGAAACTTTAGGAGATGGAGAAATGATGGAAGAAGTAGATGTGGTATGTGAACCATTGCTAGACAAGGATTCTTGATATTGATCATGCTCAAGATTAGTATCTTCAATATCTGATTCATTAGGATTTTCCACTTTGATTATACCATTATCTATGAGATCTTGGATTTTATGTTTCAACTCCATGCAAGATGAAGTTTTATGCTCATTGTGTCAATGATATGCACAATAGTTACTCAAGAATCTTCATCCACATGATGTGGCTTGAGGTAATGTGATGAGATCATTATGAAGAAGTTTGTCCAATGCTGATTCATAAGTTTGTCCTAAAGGAGTAAAGTTTTTCTCTAAA
>MU224247.1:111149-123904 GCA_018584345.1 Thuja plicata
AGTACATCCATAGGCATTTGTTTCATGGAAAAGAAATCACACTTGAACCTTTTTCCTTTCTACTTCTATAGGCTGCTAATGGATGTATTTGTCACAAGCAAACTAGTTTACTTGGACATCATAGGCTTTGCAGGCAATCATTTTGGCTAAATTGTTCCCAATCATCTAAAACTTGTTCTTTGCAGAAGGATATGGAAGTTATAGTATCAATTTCTGCATCATATTATTTTCCATTTATTATTCTGCTAATATATTGTGAGAATTTTCCTATTAATAGATGTACTAAATAGTGAGGGTCAAGTTGAGGCTTTAGGTCTGGAAGAATATGCATGACTACCATTACATTTCCTAGATACTCAATATAAGGAGTTAATTCTAGTTCTTCATTTTCATATTATTCTTTGATTTTTGTAATAAATTCAAAATGGTTTAGACCAGAATAAAAGGTGTTAGAATGATCATATTCTTCTCAACAGTGATAATATTGTTTTCCACTACCTTTTGGATAATTACACAAATTTCCTTCATTGATAATTTTTCATCTATGCATTATCTGTAATTACATTTTTTATTCACCAAGTTTAGATAATATCTAAAACTTTCACCTTAGTTAAACATCCTATCACACTTTACAGCTATAGTGAAAATTACTTCTTGTTTATAGTGAAAATCCATGTGTTATAATCTAAAATTACTAACCATATTATACCTTGTTTTTAGTAACTTCTTTTCACTTTCACGGAGTATCTTTGCAAACTATTTCACTCTTTGATTAAATCTACTAGGTGCAAGTATTTACTCTTCTCATATTATGCTTATGCGCCGAGGGAAATTAAATTTGACCCTACAGAAAAATTGATATAAAGAGTATGAAATAGTTATCCGTGAAATATCCATATAAAAGTTACATTACTCCTCCAAACTTTATTGCAATATATCTAACTCTCTCCTCTTCAGTCATTCTCAGGAACCCTTTGGCTCTTGTATTTTCAACCAAGAAAGAGTCATATGCCTTTAGCATAGTATCTGGATGTAGATCAGGCATGGATTTAAGAGCCTCATACACATTATCCATTATTGTATCTAAAACATCTTCTGAATGTGTATGATCCACTTTGATAGTTTGAGGCATATTGAAGTCCTCGTGTAGCTTTTTGAGAGTCTCACACATGACATCCATGTAATCAGCCATGCTTGCCTTCTTCCTTTTTGGCCTCCTTGATGATGATGTTGGAGTCTCTTTGCCGCTTGTAGCAGATTGGTTGGATTGAAAAAACTCATGATTCAAATTAGCAGCATTCCCCATAAGTGTGGCTATATCATCACCATCATCCAAATCAAAAGGCTCATACATGGGGTTCCCTTCTTCTATCTCTTGAGGTGTCGAAGATGCCTTGCCTTCAGCCATATCGTTCCCCACAATGAAGGATAACTCATTTTGGTATTGGAATGGCTTCCTCTTATACACCTTGGCATTTTTGAATTCTTTTCTCTGCATGTTGGCATAAAGAATGAATTACTAATTATCTTGCATTACAAACTTTCAACACATGATTTTACTCAAGTCAAAAATAATTTCAATATCATGTTACCTTGAGAAGCTTTTCCCATACACTATCTTCTATATCCATACATTGAGTGGTCTCATTCCATGCAAAACCACTTGTATTCCTCAAGTCTTTCATTATTCTGAAACCTTGCTTCCATGTTTTTAGCTTATTTTTTAAGTTTTCTTTTCCCAAGTTCATAATCAAATCTGAATTGAAATTTCTTTCTGTTACAGTCCATGCTTCTTTCCTGAACCCCCCTTCACCCTTTCTACCAAGCTGGACTTTCTCATGGAGCAAGTCTAGAAGCTTATTTTCCATTTCTCTTGTCCATAATACCTTTTGTTTGGTGGTTCGTGTATGAGTTACTTCAATCTCATCAGCCATCCCTATACGAATATAAATTAGACACATTTGGACACATTTACTAGACATATGTAAATGGAATTGACAAGTTAGGCCTAACACTACAAAAGTCACATACATCTAGACAAACTACAGCTACCTTTCAACACAACATACATTCTCATTCTCTGGTTTTTGTATGTGCAGAGAATTTTTACTGTTACATCTGTTACACATTGTCTATTATCAGAAAGTGCTGCTGAAAGCCAATCCCAATGCAATGTCAATGTACACTTAGTCCATGTTTAATGATTCCACTGTTGATATTTCTGCAACAAATATAGTAGTAATTTATGTCCAACTTTTAAATCAGAATCTATACATCTATTCTACATGGTTTTAATTATTTTAGATTCAATTTGGATGGATTGAAGAGTAGTTGGAGAGTGGGACAAGAAGTAGGCAGGAAAGAATTCAGATCTCCTTATGAGTTTAGAATATTCCATTGGAAAAAATATCAGATTACAAATACCACTCCAGTGGACTCAGATCACAATCCTTTGCCCTCCACTGTCAATCTACTAGCCAAAAATCAGGTTGTCAAGTTTCAGAACTTGAATCATCCAGCTCATATCCACTTGGGATTTACTTCCAATGAAGACGAGATGCGTGTCATGTTTATAACCAAGGATGATTTCAAGAGCTATGTGAAATATGGGCTTAAAGAGGAAGGGTTGGATGAGATGGCAGAGGCTTTGTCCATCACTTATAAGCAGTCTGACATGTGTGATGTGTCTGCTAATAGTAGCTTCAAATGGAGGAATTCGGGTTACACTCATGATGCTGTCATAAGGACTGGAGCCAGGGAGGCTTTATTTTTATCAGGTAAAGATTTTGCAGTCCTGAATAGCTCACCAAGAAATATAAATTAAAAATGCACCTGACATTGCCAAAAGGAAATATAAACATTTCTATAGATGGAGAAACAACTAGAGCTCTTCCAACTGTTGATAATAAACTTGAAATTGTGGGAAGTTGTCTTTAGAATAAGTACTTTAAATAAACATTGATGTTTATTTAGTGGTGAGGTGATTTTACAAGTGCCTAGTAAAGCTAGAGTCCTCATTTGGTAAATGAGAATGCTTAGTGGATTGGTGATAGTGAACATGATCTGTAATTAACTACAAGATAGTGCTTATAAACTATTGGTCAAAAATATTATTAGGATTTGTCCTATACTATCCTACTTCAATTTTCATCCAAATGATAGTGGAAACATGCAAATCACACCATCCTACTGAAGCAAATCACACCATGGAGACATGTAGAGTTATCTTGGAAACCTGTCCCTTTGATACCCATTTAGGCTAACCAGATAATGCTCTTTTTCTCCACTATTTATTCTTCCAGAATTATTTTGCAGAGCTATGTCTTCTAATTCTAGTTGTGCATCTGATGTGAAGACTATAATACAGTTGGATAATTATCCCGATTACAAGGGAATTGGAGGAACAAAGTAGATAAGTGCAAAGAATAATTAAATTAATAAAAACTCGGCTACATGAACAGTTGAATATCTCAATTAAGTATTGTATATATCTCAATTAAGTATTGTACATTGTGTTTCCTTAATACTTTAAAAGTAATAGTTTAAAAGTAAAAGCTTAAATCAGTGTCTCTTTATGCTTAGTTCATAGCCAAAACAATGAGATCGTTACAGTGGTCTAAGATCGAGATCTATAGTCTTCCCACATCCTTGTAGCTATTTCATCATGAAACTTCCCCCAATAATCTCTATCATGCTGACTCATCCCATATGTCTCAAGAAATGGTACATCTATCCTGCCACGATCTGCATCATCTTCAATTTCAACCTCGGATGGAACACCATCCTCTATCATGATGAAGTTGTGTATTATGCAACATTCTAAAACAATCTTAGTTTGTGTCATGACTTCATAAGATGTCGCATGCTTGAGGATAGGAAAAAGTTGCTTCAAAGTCCTGAATGTCCACTCTATTGGATATCTGAGTGAGGAGTGTCGGTGGTTAACAACTCTTGTGGAGTATTTATCAGGTTTTCTCTTGAAAACTTCTTTAGATGATAACGTGTACAATGATAAGGGGCAAGAAATCCTGGTACATTTGGATATCCAGCATCGACTAAATAATATTTCCCTACATTAAAAATGTATATTGTTATAACGTATGAAAATTTGACTATATAATCAATATACAATAGATGTTGACATACCAGGGGGAACTGCCAGTGGATCTGCTCTTGAGAGAGCCAAATCAAGAACACAACTATCTGTAGTGGACCCTTCCCAACCAGCAAGGATGTAGTGAAACCTATAATCAAACGAATTCACTCCCATAACATTTTGCAACAAGTTGCTTTTTCTATCATGATATTTGGCTTGTATTTCCACATCGACAGTGACTGGTATATGGGATCCATCGATTGCTCCAACACAATCCTATAAGAAGCAATTTTATAATCAAATGAATGTTGCACTAATAAGAGAAAGACTCAAGAAAATAAACATGTACAACTACAAGATATACCTTGAAGTATGGATCGAAACGGTTCTTCCCACTAATTTATGGAGGAGTGTTTGGACCAGGGGGTAACAAAAAATCTGCATGGAGTGCTAAGACCGTTGTCAAGAATTTGTCGAAGTATCAGCTTACTGTCTCCCTAGAGTGCCCAAAGTTATGGGCAATCTTGTGATTCCTCAAATTGTGGCCCAGGGTATGTAGGAACATCACTAGTTGTTCTTCTAACGTAATGTGTAGTGTATCCCTAATGCTTTCTTTTTGCCTAAGAATATTGGCTAGTTTAAAGAGGGCTCTTCTACTCATACGAATTTGGTCATGACAATCTGTGTCATTGGAATAGATGACACACACATAAATAGGATTTGGATCTCATTGGTGCCTATGCCTTTCTCCTTTATTTTATTTTAAAATTACTGCTATGGCTACTACAACGGTGGCTACAACAACTACATACAGACAACGAAGTCTAGTCTTCCTGATTATAAGTGCTTCAACGATTTCATCATGAAATAGATCTATTGATGACTTCCTGAACTGCAAACAACATTAACAAAGATCTATATGTCAAAGATCAGCTAATAGATGCATTGAGGGAAAATACCTAGTGATGTTCAGAATTCATTCAATTATATCCCTATTATAGATTGATAACACATATTAAGATACCAAATATAACATCACTTACCTTTATAATTTCTAATTAGGTAAAGACAAATGTAAAATGATAAATGCGTTCTCATAGGTTGACAAACCTAACATCATTTTTTTCATGTAGAAGATATAGTGGATGGAATCATTTAAATAACAACACTCAAGATATTTAAGATTTAGTTTACTTTTTAAAGATATTTTAAATCAATATTATAAATTTTTGATAGTTGATGAAATCACCTTCCAATGGCCTGGTCCCTCACCTTTTCTGAATTCTGACCTCAAATACAACTATAATGATCTGATGCAGTTGACATTATTTTCATTCTTTGAAAATCTGTTAGATCCTATGTACATAGCAAGATTGTATATTGTTTCATATCAGCAATATCAAGATGACATGACGTAGAATCTTGAAAGCAGAATGATGAAGAAGATTTTGATCACAAGTATAGTTGTGGAATATGAGTGAATATTATCACAGGTTACCAGTCAAATACTATGAGTGAATATTATGATGAATCTACAGTGTTCTCAGGATGCAAAGTTCTATTATGAATAGAGGTCGGTGGATAGCTATGTCAAGTGCTACAGAAAGTAAAATACTAGTTATTTTAGCAATAAACCTGCTCACCACTCAAAACTTGCAAATCAACCACAACATTACAGTTTTTTGGACTCTTTCTTCAAAATGCTAATCATTTTCTGCATTCCAAAAAGTTGTCAAGTATACTGGGAAAACACCTCTGCCACTTTAGTTGAAAACTGAAGACATGGATTTCTGATTCCCAGCTTCAAACGATACACACCAGTTCTATCAAATTCATGGTACCTTTGTTCATCGAGTTATATGATCATGATCCCATTCTTAGTGGGCTTATTAACAACATACACCAGACATTTTTAATCAAAGCTTACATTTTAAGAACATACACCAGTTCTACCAAATTCATGGCATCGGGGTATATGATCACAATCCAGGCCTCTATCTCTAGTAAGCTCATTAACAACATACACCAGTTGTGTTTTATTAAAGCTTGTATTTTAACAATAAAAGTGTACTAAAGTTTGTTAAGTGATTTAGTTCTACCAAATTTATGGTATTCATTCCTCAAATCCATCACTATTCCTAGCGGGCTCATCAAAAACATACAGCAAACTTTTTTTTATTTTTTATTAAAGCTAGCATTTTGACCATAAAAGGTGTTTTGAATGCAAACTGCAACTCTGGATCTTCCTGTTGATAAGGTTGTGATGATGGAGGATGCGCATAAGATAAAGGAGAGCGAGGCGAGGCAGAGAGTGAATGGACAAGTATTTCCAGGAGGCGTGGGAGAGACCATGGAAGATGTCGCCATGATCAATGAACCAAGGGACCTCAATGTTGGTCACTAGTCCATTTTGTGTTTATATTTTGCCTTACTAGATTGCTTTTGCATAGATTTAGGTTGTGAATGTAAATGTGAGGTTTGTTTGATGGGATGTGGAGAAATTATGTACAGTAAGAATTTTCGTATTAATCACCATTTGAAGCTGGGAATCGACCTTTTATAGAAAATCATTGGTAATTGCAGCTTCACGCATAAAGATAACAAGGGATTTCATCCAGGCGACAATGAAGTTTTGAACACGAAGGTTGAGCAGTACATAAACTATATTTCCTTCCTCATACAACAGTCATGTATGGAAGAAAAGAATAAAATGAACCACAGAAAAAGAGCAAAACAGAAACATTCAAAAACCACAAAAAACTGAACAATAGAGATCTCGCAGCGAGTGTATTGGAGTGCCTAAAGAGGAGAAGACTTACCCTTAATAGCAGAGCGGGTTAGATGTGATAGGGCCGAGCACAAAAACACCAAAGCGTTTTTCCCATGTGAAACCCTTCTTCTCACGGCAGCATCGACAGATGAAGCAAAAACAAAAGGCCCCAACAAATGGGAATTGATAGGGTTCCGAGGTTAAACACATTTATTCCAATTCTAATTTTCAATTCCAATTCCAACTCTAAGAAGGAATTGTGGAATGCTCAAAATGGACCAAAATTAGAATTCGCATAAACCTATTCCAATTTTTTATTTTGGAACCAAGCAGAGTATTGAAAATTTTGGGAATTTGGAAATGACATTTCATGGCCAATTCCGCGAAACAAATTGGTTACTCAAACTTACAAATTAGCAAGTGTGATTATATTTAAAATGTACTCTTCTGGTTTACAGTGACTAGTAGTTATGCCGACTGAGTGACGTGATTTCTGTCCAATCTTTGAATAAAGTAAAAGTAAAGTTGTTCACCATTATTGCAAATCCATCATACTGGAAGCATCGTGATCCCAGTGCATTTCACTACCCTTGTGCAAATCACTCTTCTACGCAATTTCTCAATGTTTACGTCATCTCCCATTTTCCCAATCCCAGTGCATTTCACTACCCTTGTGCAAATCACCATTATTGCAAATCCATCATACTGGAAGCATCGTGATCCCAGTGCATTTCACTACCCTTTTGCAAATCACTCTTCTACGCAATTTCTCAATGTTTACGTCATCTCCCATTTTCCCACTACGTCATCAGATATACGTCTTTTTATGGATCATAATTCTTTGGTTTTTCTCAGTGTTTCTTTCGGTGATAAAGTAGAAGTAAAGTTATTCACCATTGAATTCCAGCACACATGAAATACAAAGTAAAGTTTCCTCCTATTCTTTGACGCTGCTGGAATGGATTTAGTGTGGAGTTAGATGGTTGGGTCAATGCTTTATATTATTAATGTATAAAAGGTAGTCAAATATTGATAGATAAAAGGTAGAAATGAAGTGAAAGCGAAGCATCGTGATCCCAGTGCGTTTCACTGTTCCCACTCTTGTCTTTGTAATTATATCACTCTTCTACCCAATTTCTCTCTCGTGTCATTTTATTACAATATATTTGTCAATCTTGCAGGAGACGTTTCTATGCAGCACCAAATTGAAGAACCAATGCTGTGGCCTTTTGAATGGCGACGTCTATTCTACGTATGGACAAAATTGATACCTTTTTTTCAAAGATAAAGGGAAATTGCTTGGAATGTATGTTTTAATGAAAGTGACAGCAAGGCAGATATGAGTGAAGCAAAACTGAAAATTTCATTAAAAAGAGGGAAAAGAAAAATTTCTTGGAAGATAGGAAATTGATTGGAAGATATATTGATTGGTAGGAGATATATTTTTACAGTAAGTTAAATTGTGATATTGCTTTTATAATTCAACTACTCATTGACCCATGTTAACAAGAATCTATTTCTCCAAATAATGAATGAAATAACTAATGTTCACAGACCTGAAACACAAAGACAACAATAAAGAAAATACATATTGTAATCATTAACTGGAAATTGCCTGGAAGATAAACCTACATATTTTAATATAAAAATTACGTAAAGGATAGCAATAAATGAAGCTTACCTATCGTAATCATTAGCTAGAAATTGCCTGTAAAATAGGCCTACATATTTTAATAAAAAGGCACATGGCTGCTGATAGAAGATCCCAATATTTGTCATTTCTCATTCTGACCATAATTGCAGGCCGCTACTGTCCAAGACATGGACATGGCGGGGTTACGTTCTTAATACATTATACCCATCACACATGAAACACAAGTTGTTCTCAGTGAACAGTGAACAGTGAACAGTGAACAGTGAATACAATTATAATTAAAAACGTACAGTTCTGTTCTGATTTAAAGTGGCTTGTAGTTGGGCGCAGTCTACGCAGCCGACTAGTACATTCAGATTAGACAGTTTCTTATTATTTATTAATTATATAAAAAATTAGAAAACAACAGTATTGTCATTTTCTATTTAAATAATAAATTGGAAAAAATGGGTCTTTGTCAGGTTTGTTGGCTGTATAACCATTTCGTTGTAGTTGTAGCTGACTGAGTGACTAGATTTCTGTCTAATCTTTCGTTAAAGTAAACGTAAAGTAAATCCCCCTCTTCTATATGTCGCTTTGCTACACAATTTCTCAATACAATCTCTTATTTTCTACTACCTAGCACTATCAATCACTTCTTGGTGTGCAATGGGTACGCGTTATATTTTGGGGGCGGTTTTGTTATTATTTATTTAGTTTTATTAATGGATAATTGCATTTTTTTTTATAGGCAAAGGCCGAAGCCATAATAATTTTATTAATCATAAAGAACAGTACAAAATTTTCTGTTCATTGCGGGCACTGGTAGGAAAGAACGGATAAAGAAAACCTCCATTCTAGCCCGAGATAGAGTCTAGATCATACATTGTCAAATCAAGGGTATACCCCTTTTGCAGAAAAATTAAACATGATATCTTTCCCATATTTACAATACATAGTTTATTCGAGTTTGAACGCTTTAAAGTGTTTGTGTTGATCTTCCTCAAGTTCTCCATCAAGGGCTTATGGCTACTTTCCCTCCTATTTCCTGCATCATACATAACAAAGACAAAAAATAACAAAACATAACATCTACTATCTACTGTCTTTTGTTAAGGTTAGCATAAGAGGTCAGAGCTGTAGATAGATAAGTAACTGAAACGAAGAACCTAGTAATAAATAAAATAAAGTATTACCTTAACCTGCTTTTCCAGGGAATCAATTTTACAATTAATAATAATCAGAGACTACCTTTCTTAAATTTTAATCAAAATTTACTTAATAAGATCATATGCTTCTCTTTGTGATGGTTGATAAGTAGTTTCTCTGCAGAAACCTTATTGAGTAAGTCTTAAGATCTAGGATTATTAAAATCTATTTGAAACCCAATGAACTATATCTTTCAAATCCTACTTTGCCTAAAATCAAAGCACCATTACCCTTTGCCAATGTAAATAACCCAACCTTAGAGTCGAAATATATCTTGTCCTAGTAGCGAAAGGGAGGTGTCGAGGAGGTTCATAGATATGGAGGCGATTACAAAATTGGTTGCCTTTAGTAAACGTTAAAATCTCAATATAGAATCTGATCAGTAATCTCTTAGCGAGGGGATACATATCTATCTTAGGCATTAACAATCAAAGCTCTTTGCCAAAGGGAAATGAGGAATAAGGAAAAAAGTACAGATTGTATGATTAGCAATATCTCTAGATCCATCCATGAAGAATACCATAAAATCAGTATATCTAATCTATTACTTTATTATCTATTTGTTAGAATATTCATATATATATATATATATATATATATATATATATATATATATATAAGTTTTTGCATCTATATAAATAAAATATATAGATATATATGAATATTGTTTTCTGTCCATACCTATGCGGACCTGTCAGAGACCCATCCAACGTCAGCACAAACAATTTTTTTTTTTTAATTTTTATGGCTGCCACGTTAGAATCCACAACAGCTGGACAGTGTTTTTGGGTTTTTTAGACCATAGGGCACGCCAAGTGGACTGGTGAAGATAAGGTGCACATGTATAAACATCCCTCCCCTATATTTAAATAAACCAAATTGACTCACCCTTATAATAAAACTAGATTTGGCTTGCTCTTTTAAACCAGTTTTCATTGTCAAGGAGACACTTGCCACTTGCCCTGCAATATTCATGAAGTTACAATGTTTGCGTTATGAATGCATTGATACATTCATTTTAAGGAATTAATTGAACGCTTAAATCTTGGTGATGTCGTTGTCACGTGGGCTGTACATGACAAAGACAATGACATATCTTCTTTCCCTCCTCCTTCCTCTCCCTTGTCTTGGCGACTTGTTTTCCACATCTATTTGTATTTTTGTCATCTCAGTCAATGACCTCTTGACTCACATGAGAATGCTACCGATTTTGCTCATTTCCCGGATCCTTCTTCCACCCTTGTCTTGCCCACTTTTCTTCGATACCCTTTTTGCTTTCTTAGGCGCGGCTCATATCCTTCCACGATATCATCCCTTAGAATAACTTAAGAAACAAAGCCCATTATTTATAAATACCACTTCTGATAAGAGCAGTTAAAGCAAACAAGCAAGAGTATTGAAACGGGATTTAGATTTGCAGAACAATCCCCGGCAAACTATGGATTTCGATTTGCTGACCACGCCCAGGCAAGTATGATGTGCATCTGTTGTTAATTCATTGTTAAGGCTTTTGTAGGACTCGTGTTTTTGCGGAAGTTAGAGACGAGCTTGGTAAAATAATGATCAGAATTGTTATTGGGTTCTCAAAAGACAGTAGAAATCTGAGCCTTACGATAAATTAATTGGGTTTAAGTGAGTTTAACCAGAAAAGCCTCTATTTTTAATAGATTTTGAACTTTCTATCTGTAATTTAACAGGTTTTAAGTAGATAATAATTGATTATTATAACGCCCAGGTGGGCTAATATGCGGAAAAATTAACGCAGACTATTCTTTCAATCATCTTGCTGCAAAAGGGATGGATACTGCATGGCTCCACTACTGTTATGAAGATGTGTGTTGAAAGTAAAGTGCAGAGAAAAACGATTTACAAATCAGAATGAAAGATCAGATAAACAATACATAGACACAGAGATTATAGTGGTTCATCCAGCTATTCTGGATTACGTCCACTCTACAAGCAGGGCACATCTCTTTCTATTAAAAATAAAGTCTGTTACAATTATCCATCAGCACTCAGCTCTTTTGTAATTCCATATTGCATGGTCAAGGATTAATCATAGCGTCTGTGGAAGTCAGGGAATATGACGGTTACAACAGCAGGTGAAGATTGGGCTTCACAGACTGCTTAGCCGTTACATGACAGAGGCGTTACAATCTCCCACTTGAAGTCCAATCAATGCTACAAGGCGAGCTGTTCAGAGATATCCCCCACTTGGTGCTTAAGGCTATGTTGTCACAATGCCGAGAGAAGTCCTACAGAATTCGAACTTCTCTCGCGGCACAACCTTGGTAAAAGCATATGTCGGATTGACCTTCATATCAATCTTCTCTAAGTGTAATCTTCCCTCTTCAAGAGCATGACGAATAAAATAAAATCTGGTTTCAATGAGCTTTGTGCGACTGTGGAAAGTTGAATTTTTGGCCAATTGAATGGCGCTGTTGCTATCAGAAAATAAGGTAAATGTTGATTGTTTAAATCCCAACTCTCCAAACAATCGCTGTAACCAGATCAGCTCTTTAGCTCCCTCAGTGAGAGCAATGTATTCAGCCTTGGTGGAGGAAAGAGCAACCACTTGTTGCTTCCGAGAAGTCTAGCTAATCGCTGCTCCGGCAAAAGTAAACACATAGCCTAATGTAGACCTCCTTGTATCTAAATCTCCAGCCATATCAGAATCAGCATATCCGCAAATATAAGAGGCCTTACTGTTAAAACATAAAACATGAGAGGAAGTGCCTCTCAAATACCGAAGAATCCATTGAACTGCTTGCCAATGAGTTTTACCAGGATTACTCATAAAACCACTCACGACTCCCACTGCTTGGGTAATATTTGGACGTGTGCTAACCATAGCGTACATCAAACTACCAACTGTTGAAGAATAAGGAATACCAGCCATCTCTCATTTTTCTTCCTGAGTAGGACACATTTTTGAAGACAATCAGAAATGATCAGCCAATGGAGTGGCAACCGATTTTGAATTTGTCATATTAAATTTCTCTAAAACTTTAAGGATGTATTTTTCTTGAGATAACTTAATTTCTCTC
>MU224247.1:124043-143669 GCA_018584345.1 Thuja plicata
CCTTTTGAGGTACACACATGGGTCTGATTCGCAGCGAGTGAAACCTTGCTGAGTCATGAAGTTATCAAACTTTAAATACCATTGACGAGGAGCTTGCTTCAGCCCATAGAGACTCCTCTTTAATCTGTAAACTAAATGCTCCTGCCCCTATTTTACAAAGCCTTTCGGTTGTTCCATATATAATTCTTCATTAATGTCCCCATGTAGAAACGTTGTTTTGACATCGAGTTGCTCAAGCTCGAGATCCCACGCTGTTGCCATACCAAGTACCAAACGAATGGTCTGCATTTTTACCACTAGAGAAAAGATTTCAATGAAATCCACACCCTTTTGCTGAGCAAATCCCTTCACTACCAGTCTGGCCCGGTATCTCTTTCGTCCTCCATCTTCTTCTTTTATGGGATAGACCCATTTATTCTTCAATGTTGTACGATTTGGCGGAAGAGTGACCAAATCCCAGGTCTGATTCGAATGCAAAGAATCCATTTCATCTTTCATGGCATCCAGCCATAACACTGAATTAACATCAGTACATGCTTGTTTAAATGTTTGTGGCTCTGCCTGATCAGAACACAAAGAAAATAATAATTCATAGTCATCAAATCTGCTTGGACGTTTCCGATCTCTGGTAGACCTCCTCAACTGAACATTTTGAGTTGCATCAATATCAATAGCCTCTGTGCTTACAACCTCTGTATCGTTGCCACTATGTGAATGACAGACAACTTGATGTTTGCCAAACTCTGGCTCTTCACAAATGCTCTGTGCATTTTTCACAGGAAAGTCTCCTGTTGGCTGGCAGGAAGACATGCGTGGAGAGGGCAGCGTATTTGGCAGCAGGGGATTTTGTGTTGAGTCTGCGTGGGACTGTGGATGCAGAGCTGGCTCTGCCCGCAGGTGAGGAGAGGTCCGCGGCAGAGTGGGTGCTGAAGACTCTGCAGACCGCGGCAGAGAAGGGAGTTCCTGCGGCCAGGTGGAGAGGGAAGGCTGCGTGGGGAATAAGACATCCCACGCAGCAGGAGGATTTAAGTTTGTGGGCCCCGTGGTGGATAGATAAGGAGGCTGCAGGGGGTTCTGGGCAAGTAGTGTGTTAACCACAGGTGGTGTGGGAGACATAAGGGGTTGCTGTGGTATTGGGAAAAGCAGAGAAGTGGTGGAGGAAGTATGTTGTGTAGAGATGGAGGGGATAAATGTTGATGATTGGAACGTGACCCGAGGTGC
Source organism: Thuja plicata (assembly GCA_018584345.1). Lineage (NCBI taxonomy): Eukaryota > Viridiplantae > Streptophyta > Pinopsida > Cupressales > Cupressaceae > Thuja > Thuja plicata. The sequence continues at coordinate 125,265 of MU224247.1, forward strand.
ACTGGGCATGCGATCTCCATTGTCAAACAGATTGAATTTAATAAATCCAGCGGAAGAGGAATTCTGAACTTGCAAACCTGAGAATGATTTCTCATTGAATACAACATCCCTGCTCCATATCACTTTCTTAGTGATTGAATCCCACAAACGATAACCAAATTCATCCTCACCATATCCCAGAAATATACATCGTTTAGATTTAAAATCCAATTTCATTCTCTGCTCTTTATTAATGTGAGCATATGCATCGCACCCAAAAACACGCAAATGAGAAAAATAAATTCTCTTACCAGCCCATCTCTCTTCCGGAATGTCAAAATCCAGACGTGACGAAGGAGCTCGATTTATTAAATAAACCGCTGTATTACATGCCTCTGCCCATAATTCCTTCCCCAAACCGGCATTTAACAACATACACTGAGCTCTTTCCAAAATAGTTCTATTCAACCTCTCTGCTGCACCATTTTCTTGAGGTGTATACGGGACTGTTTTAATCCTCCGAATACCATGATCTACACAAAAATGATCAAACTCCGAAGAGAAAAACTCACCACCATTGTCCATTAGTAGACATTTAATCTTTCTTCCAATCTGATTTTCCACCTTAGCCTTAAAGCTTTTAAATTTTGAAAAGACTTCTGATTTCTTGTTCAGCATATAAATCCAAACTTTGCGAGTGCAATCATCAAGAAATGTAACAAAATAATCAGCACCACCGATAGAAGTTACCTCCGTAGGACCGAAAACGTTGGAATGAATGAGCTCTAATAGAGATGATTTCTTCTCATGAATCGTCCTTACAAAGCTGGTGAGATTTTGTTTGCCATAAAGGCAATGCTCACACAATGTCAAATCAACCGATTTTAAGCCTGGAAGTTGGTCTCTTCGAAGCATAACTTCAAGACCTGTTTTGCTCATATGACCGAGCCTTTTATGCCAAAGTTTGGCATTGCTATCCGCAGCTGCCATGATTGCTCCCACTTCACCGTTACACTCTAATGTGTATAAACTTCCATTTTTCTGCCCTTTGGCTAAAACCAATTGACCTTTGGACACTTTCAAAGAAGCTAAATCAAAATTAACATTGCATCCTTGTGTATATAACTGACTAACAGAAATCAGATTACGCTTAAGCGTAGGAACATGCCTAACATCTTTTAAAATCCATTTACTTCTATTTTTCAGTGACAATGAAATATTCCCTTTGCCGACTATATCACATTCTTTATTATCCCCAAGAAAAACTTTGCCAAACATACCTTCATGGTAATTTGTGAAGGCACTCTGACATGGAGTTGCATGAAAGGAGGCATCGGAATCGAGAACCCATGAATCTGAATCCGTGTTGCCGGCTGCAAGTACCAAAGCTCCATCAATTGCAGCATTAATACCGGCATTAATAACATTATTTTGAGCCCTTTTATAGTTCCAGCATTGCTTCTTCGTGTGTCCAGATTTTCCACAAAACCAACATGCGCCATTTCTTCCTCTCGATTGCGAGTGATGACTCGATCTGCCTCTTCCGTTGTTATTATTATTATTATTATTATTTCTTCCTCTCTCACGACTTCTCCCTCTATTGCTTGTGCTCACAGCTGTTAGAGCATCTCCAGAAGAGGGTTCTTGTTGCTTCCTTCGCATGTCTTCACTGAGTAATGTGTCTTCGACTTCATCGAATTTGAGCTTGCTCTTGGTTGGAACTGAAGTGCTCACAGCCATTACAACTCCTTCCCAACTATTTGGAAGCGAGCATATTAATAATATTGCCTTTATCTCATCATCTAATGCGATTCCAACTGAAATCAGCTGAGTGACAAGAGTATTGAACTCGTTTAGGTGATTCGATATCAATCCTCCTTCTTTCATTTTCAGATTATATAATTTCTTGATGATGAATACTTTGTTCGATGCTGAAGCTATCTCATATAGTGAAGATAACTTATCCCACAGTTCTTTCGTGGTCTTCTCAGTCGAAACATTGAAGAGGACATTACTAGATAGAGATAAGAAAATCGTTGCCTTTGCTTTCTGATCGATCTTCTCCCAATCTTCATCCGACATCGAACCCTTTCCTTTTGTTTTTCCAAGTAACGCTAGTTGCAAATCCTGGTTGATAAGCAGAGATTCAATCTGAATTTTCCATAGTCCAAAGTTCTGCCCTGAAAACTTCTCAATCTTCCATTTATCTGCTTCATCCATGGTGCCTGCAAAACCTCACCGATTTCTAAAAAATCGAACAAGCTTAACCGCTCTTATACCAATTGTTGAAAGTAAAGTGCAGAGAAAAACGATTTAAAAATCAGAATGAAAGATTAGATAAACAATACACAAACACATAGATTATAGTGGTTCATCCAGCTATTCTGGATTACGTCCACTCTACAAGCAAGGCATATCTCTTTCTATTAAAAATAAAGTCTGTTACAATTATCCAGCAGCACTCAGCTCTTTTGTAATTCCATATTGCATGTTCAAGGATTAATCATAGCATCTGTGGAAGTCAAGGAATATGACGTTTACAACAACAGGTGAAGATTGGGCTTCACAGACTGCTTAGCCGTTACATGACAGAGGCGTTACAATGTGGAGCTGCTGTATTGGTTGTGGCGAACTTTCCCGCACTCATATGAGCCAGACTACTTTACAACGGAATGTCGACCTGAACATATCTTTATGGGTATCGATCATAGTATTCCTTTGAGGGAAATGGCGAGGAACTGCGATAAACATGGAAGCGGATCTGATCTGAAAATGAGAAATGCCAGGGAAGAAACGCGGGCGGTTTTAAGATATGCCATCGACCGATCCAGAGATGGCGCTGAATTCAGTTACTTGTATGGGCCCACCTGGGGTGCGGCCATGGTCGAATTGGCTATAGAAATATATGGGCAGACCTTTGTGGATACAGCCAAGTCAATTGCATTCGAAAATGCAGAAGGCATCCCCATAATTACAAAGTTCTTATCTTTATTCCCAGATCAATCACAAAATCGGATTGACAATCTTCAACTTCCCGTTGCAGAGGTTTTGGTTGAGGCAGTTAAAGGAGGGTACACGGAATTAGTGGACCATTTGTTAAATGGCAGGGATGCAGTTGGGCTCCCAGATAAAGTGGGCGAGAAAGAAAAGACGCTGTTCCATTATGCCTTGCCTCATGGAGAACGTATCTTTTCGTTACTTGTAAACAAATATGACAGATCATTTGATGATATCATCACAAGGCAGGATATATTGGGAAGAAACGTTATTCATTGGGCAGCAAAGAGAGGTTACGCCTCAGGTATCGTGGATATTTTACTACGGAGTCCTCTTTCAAAGGAGCGCGAACGCCTCATTCACTCAAAGGACCACCAAAGGAGGACACCATGGCACATTGCTGCATTGAAAGAGGATATAGGAATGATTAAAAAGCTACTACATTATCTTGGAGGTCTCGACTCTTCAACAAGAATAGACTTTATTCAATCAACCGATTCCTTTGGTCAAACAGCACTCCAAATAGCAGCAAGTGAAGGCCATGCTGAATTAGTGAGAATACTTATAAAAGAAGGGTCCTGCCAGCTCAAGGAACGTGATGGTCAGAGAAGAATAGCTTTGCACCATGCGGTTCTAGTGAAGAATCCAAAGGCAGCACTTGCCACTTGCAGAGCACTGTTAGAGCATGATTTTCTTTCTTGTTCTAAGCGCCCACTTTTGTTGTGGGCCTCAGCAACTGGCATTGGTACTGCAGACGAGATGGAAGACGCGCATAAAGAAGTTAAAAACTATCTTCAAACCAAAAAGGAAGAATACATAGAACATTTGCTACGAGCAGCAGCAATTAATGATAACGTTGAGATAGCGTGGGAGCTTCTAAGTAGAGGCGCTGACATTGCAGACATTTGTGATCAAGGTTGGACAAACAATTTGGAGGCATCAGAAAAGAAGTGCGTTAAAAATGGTAAGTAATAATCATTTTTAGCTATAATTCTGATGATAGATCATGGAGTGCGATCCAAAATGTTGATGGAAAAAAGTGTTACACAGTCAAAATCTAATAGTCATAAACTACTAAGTAATATCAATATTTTTAATTTTTTTTTCTTTTACCAAATCTTGCTATCATCCTGATGATGGATTATGGAATGTGATCAGAAAGGTCAAAATTGTTCTCTTTTCTAGCTATCATTCTGATGATAGATCATGAAGTGTGATTAGAAACATTGATGAAAAAATGTCAAAATCTAGAAACCATAAACTACTAAATAATGATTATTTTTTTTTTAAATTTCTTTTCTTTTACCAAATCTTGCCCATAACTTGTTGTATCTTTGTGGGAGAGTAGTATTAAGTCACCTCGAGCATATAAAAGAGCAAGGACGAGATCAACCAAGTATGGAGGACAAACTTGGTACGACATCTTTGACTTATATATAAATTCTGCCCCATGTTTTAATTTCTCCGTGAGTTTTTCCTTAATGCAATTAGGTTTTGAAAAATTTGTCGAGGACATACTATTTTGTCAACTTATTTCTAAAATTGTTGGTTCTATGAATTAAGGGTTGTGCCTGGGGAAAAAATCAGCATCAAAATTTAGAGGTGTCTTGTGTTTTATGTCAGAGAAATTTATTTATGTTAATATTTGTCAATGCTTTATACTTTTTACAGGAAGATATGTCTTTGCCCAAGGTCTAGCTGCTCTGTTTTTAAATCGATTTATTGAATCCCCAATCACAGTGGGCATTTCTGGAGAATGGGGCATGGGAAAATCCAGTCTCATGTTTCAGGTACATTTTATCAAAATTCATTTTAGATTAAATAATTTTTCAATCAACTGTGTTTCCCCTAAGTTTCTAGAAAACTGAAATAATAGCTTACGCGTGCATTTTGATAGACCGAAAAGATTCTACTCATTACGGCAGCTCAGCTAACATTTCCAAATCTTCTTCCACGGGAGCAATTTTTTGGATTTAAAAACACTTCTCTTAGTGCAAGAGGCAAAAAGATATATCAACAGATTAACCGAGGGGTTCACAATTTATTAGATCTATCAAGAGATGAATCCAAAGACCAGGTATAAGTTGAATTGTTTATTTATCAAGGTATATGTAAAATTCAATAGAAGCGTTAACTACGCCTACTTCTTCTATAATGATTTGATGACTTATTTGAAACAGAAACCGCTTGTCACTCTGCTCAGGGAATATCAACCTCGATATCATGATGTTTATAAGGCACTCGCATCCATGGATAATAATCAGATGGTAAGTGTGGAATCACAACCCAATATCTAAAAGCACGTTCAATAATAAGATATTGATTGGCTTTGATCTCTTGGCTCTTGTTTAGTTACGATTAAACTCGCGACAATGAGAACAAGCACATGCATTCAGAAGAGTTCCCCGAATTTTAACAATTCAATACAATGCATGGCATTATAGAGATGAACATGAAGCTTGGGCAGGTCTGGGAGTCACAATCAGTAAAGAAATTGGGAAAGCAATGACGAGAGCTCAATGGATGAGTACTTGCTGGAGATATACTTGGGCCAAACATAGAGTGAACATTTGGATTCAAGTATTTTTGCCTTCTCTGCTCAGCATATTTCTTGCAGGGTGGGTTTATTGGATAGTCTGGTTGCTACTAAAGGAAGCAAAATTCCATGGTTTAAAGTACGCATCCATACCTCTTACTATTATACCAATTGTATGGGTTGTATTGAAATCAGTTAATTCTGTTATCAAACCTGTGAGCACTCAAATGTTGGGTTATATTACAGTACCAAATCATAAAAGTCACCTTGGCTATCAGGAAGATGTTATTAATGACATCAATTTCTTGAAAAAGGAACTCGGAAAACAACGACATTGGTTTTTCTCTTTCATTTTATGGTGTTGGAATTGTTTTGGTTTATATGTTGACAATGTTAAAAATACAAGTATCCCGAAATGCATGCCAGCCTCTGGACATGACATTCGAATAGTGACCTTTGTGGATGACTTAGATCGTTGCGACGAAAAGGTCTTATTAAAGGTATGTGAAAATCAATTTCTTGCGAGTCATTTGATGAGTTTGCTTTAACATTTTGTTTAAATGGTCCCTATAAATTTTCCTTGGTCGCACAGGTGCTATCAGCAATAAATCTGGTCTTAACCGAATGCAAAATCAATGTCATACTGGGGATGGACAAAAAAATGATTGAAAGAGTAATTGGGGAAAATTTCAAAGGTGCAGAGAATGATGTAGCAGAAAAGTTTATCAGCAAAATTATTCAAATCCCTTTAAGCTTGCCAGACCCCACAGTTCAAGATTCAAATAGCTTTCTTGAATACCACTTAAGACATAAAATCCCAACAGAATGTAAGTTTGCAGTTGAGATCACTGTCATACTCCTTATAGCAGTATATATAATTGTGAACAGATCTCTATAAGTTTCGTTATTATATATGTAATTTGTTTCTGTCAGACATGTTTTATACTTCACTAATATATGATTTGTCTAATTTATAGTTCTTTTCTCCATTGTACAGATATAGAAAAGAAGAGCGTTTCTCAAAGCCAACGCGGTCTAGTACTCTCCATAGAACCTTCAGGGGTACGTAATTGACAGTTCTGAGAAACGCTACAGTTGATGTTTGCATGTGTTAGATTTAATCATTTTCAATACTTATTATTCAATGTGTAATAATTAATAATATAATGGTAAATATATTTGAAGGCTTTATGTATTAATGAAATATTAAGTATGCTACCCATCAATGCCCCCTTAATAAATTTTTTTTGATAGATATTTTGATTGTTATTAAATGTTTAATATTAAACTAATATTATTCCTGACGTCAACTGTTCCAACGAATAGAGATAAATGCTGTTGCAAGGGAAGGGGAAAATGGTGATGCAGTGGTGCATATATCATCTGGGGAATTGAAACGAAGCAATATAGGTAGATAACAAAGTACTTTAGAGAAACTCTTTTTTCTTTTTGAGATAAACAGTGAGAACATGATTTTTGCATGATGATCTATTTAAAATACTAAATATGTTGCTATTTGACAGGAATTATTGAAAGAGTAGTAGACTGGTTGAAGAAGTTTGGACAACCGTACGATGAAAACCTTAATTCATTGAGATCTGCAGAAGGCGTAAGGTTAATTAGAGAAATATTGCTGCCAAACTATACCAGTAAAGAAGCCGATCTCTTTTACAAGTTGAAGAATTCCACTACAGGAAACCAAAAACTTCCCCGGAAGTGGAAGTGCTTATTAAGTTACCACAAATTTGCATGGTATGTTGTATCCCTAATAGGAAACGTATACAGCTTACCAACGTGGAAGGAGGAGTTGGTAGGATGGGTATTTGTTTGCTGGCAATGGAAACGTGAAATGAACCATCTAATCAAGGTAGGAAGAATAAGTAGGAGATTCTTTTCTAAACTGGTTGATCTTTAGAAAACTAAATCTTACTGCCCTTGTCCTTAACACAGGAATGGAACAAGATTGCTATTGAGCCGGGTAATGGAACAAACAGAGGACGTTTCCTTGGGCCTTCACTTGCTGAAATTGTGTCTCAATTAATGGAAATTCCAGAAAGTAATTTAAAGGAGCAAGGTATATCACTAAACATTTTGTCAAAGCTACAAGATGCATTGAAACTTCAAGATGTTTCAATGGAAGGTATTCAGTTGTTTCAACAATTTCGACTTCACTGTGAAATTGACCATCTTCCATGGCCTTATGGGTGATCAACTAAAACGTTTCTTTTACTGGTAAGCCATATCTTATTATCGAACCAAAGGGTTGACCGTTGTAATACATCCTTAGTCATCACCAAAAACTCATATGTTGAAGGTGCATGATCAATGTTCTGTTTGCATGAAGGATGCATGCGTTTTTAGCTTATAGTTTTATCAATGTTCAGTTATTTTAGCATTCATTATTGATGTATGAGAATGGTTAAGTTCTTGTTTAGTTTCCATCGTAATATTCATAGAATAATTGACAGTTTCAAGATTGCAAATTGTTATTAGTAGCCGTTAGTTCTTGACTGTAGTTTGTTTATGTATTTGTCTACAGTTGGCTTTTTTAAAAAACTTTCACTCCTATTTTCTTCCAAATAATGCATGCTGTGCATGCGTCGTTTTTTGCTCTGCAGCCCCAATTTTCACATGTTACACATAGGTTTATCAGAGACTTCACTTTCTATATATAATGCAGGTGCTTTGTATTTTTCAATATGGTCTAATAAAAGTTTGATTTGCAATTAAATAAAAAGCAGAGCATCCTTTGTTTCTTGGATTAAAAATTCTGATTTATTTATTTTGGAACTTTTTGGAATGTTTATGGTAGTCTGATTTGAGTTGGAGAGATTATTTTTATTCTCTGTTGTTATTTATCTTCTTGTTGCTGCTATTATTAGAATTCAACAATTGGTATCAGAGTTTCAGGCATGTTAAAAATTTCACCATGTTGAATTCTTCGCTAATCCTAGATTTTAATGGGATTGATTCCCAATATTGGGCTAATATTATGGAAGACTTTTTTGAAAATCAAATATTTTTGGGAGGTTGTAGAATCTGGATATGAAGAACCTAATAATTGAGATGCTCTTCAAGCTAATGATAGGAGGGTTAAGGACACTGAGAGGCAAAATGCAATAGCTTTCTTTCACATTTAGATGGCTCTTGATAAGAGCTTGTTTTTTAGAATTGTAGATGCAAAGATAACTAAGGAGGCTTGGAGACTCTAAAGGATGCTTACCAGTGTAATGATTAGATCAAGGTTGTTAAGCTACAAACCTTGAAAAGGGAATTCAAGAATTTGAAAATGCAGGAAATTGAGAATGTGGGAGACTATTATGTAAAGGTAAAAGACGTGGTTAATAAAATGATAACTTTGGGTGATTTAGTATCAACCAAGAAGTTGTGATAAAAAAACGTCTTGAGATCTTTAACATCGAGATGGAATAATATAGAAATCATCATTGAAGAGAGAAAAAATTTGTCCGCTCTTGAGTATAATTAACTTGTTGGGTCTCTCATGTCACATGAAATAAATTGAGGGATTCCTCTACATATATGAATGAGAAGACGTTCTCCTCTTAGTTGCAAATTTTAAAGAATGAAGGTGCAAGCAACAACTCTAAAAGTAGTAAAAGACAAGAAAGGGGTCAAAATCAAAACCAGAATGAGAATTATTCAAGAGAAAATAGAGGAAGAAGAGGTGGTTAAGGAGGAAGAGGTAGAGGCAGGATTGATAAAAGAAACATCCAATACTATCATTGCAACAAGCATGGACATTTTGAAAAAGATTGCAAATTGAAATTGGGTAATAACAGTAAGAATGCCAATTATGCTTAACAAAATGAAGAGCCTTCCTCAAGTAATTTATTTGTCTTTTGACAAAGCTGAAAATGATCTCAATGATGTCTGGTATTTGGGTTTGTGGTGTTCAAACCACATGTCTGGTAATAAAGAGTTATTTTATAAACTTGATCATGGTTTTAAATTCAATATTACGTTTGGTAATGACAACACATTAGATTTTGCAGCAAAAGGAGCCATAAATGTTTAGACAAAGCAAGGTATGGAAAGTGTTCAAGATATTTTCTATACTCCAAAGTTGAAGCATAATTTATTAAGTGTTGGGTAGCTAAGGGAAAATAGTTATATAGAGTGGTATTTGAAAATAAGAAACACACTATTTATGATAAGAATCAGGGCAATCAAGTGGTCATAGTTGTGGCTAAGACCAAGAATATGACATTCTCTTTGAAGTTTGGTGACAATAGTGATCAGCTTGTCAATATGGCTTATGAGGACAAAAGTAAATTGTGGCACCTTAGGTATGGACATATGAAATTTAATAGCTTGAAGATTCTTACATTAAAAGCTTTGGTTCTTGGGTTGCCTAAAGTTGAAGAGCATAAAGAGATTTGTGAAGTATGTGTAGAAAGAAAGCATACATGAGAGAGATTTCCAAAAGGCAATGCACAAAGGGCCCATTACCTAGTTTAGTTTGGTCATGCAGATATATGTGGTCCTATGCAAACAAAGAGTTTGGGTAAGTCATCATATTTTATCACTTTTATTGATGATTACTCACTAATGTATTGGGTGTATTTTTTGAAGGCCAAGGATGAAGCCCGCAAGATATATTCAAGACATTTAAAGAACGTGTGGAGAATGAAAAGGGTGGAAAATCAAATGTTTAAGGACATATCATGGAGGAAAATATTGTTCAATTTTTTTTTAGAATTATTGTGAGATGACATCAAAAGGCAAATCACCACTGCGTACGCACCTCAACAAAATGGAGTGGTTGAAAGGAAGAACTGTACTATGGTAGAAATGACAAGGAGCATGTTACAAACCAAGGGTTTTAGGAACTCTTATTGGGGAGATGCATTTTCTATAGTTGTATACATTCTCAATAGGAGTCTTACAAGTGCACTTGACAAGATGACTTCATATGAAGCATGGTATGAGAAAAGGCCCAAAGTTAATCATTTTAATGTTTTTGGTTGTTTAGCATATTTCCATGTACCTTATCAAAACAAACAAAAGTTAGATGCAAAAAGTGAATCATGTAATTTTGTTGGCTATAGTGATTTTGATGAAGGGGGAGTGTATGGTCATCAAAAAGGCCATATTGAGAAACTAATATTTGTTTTGGATGATGTTGTTATTGATGATATTGATCACGAGTAGCACACTAATATTTTCATTTCAAATCCACCAAACAATCCTTCATCTACTTCTTCAAGTCCAAGTGCAATTCTAGATTCAAATCCAAGGCCTGCACGAAAGATGAGAAGGTTGAGTGATATTTATCAAAGGTGTACAAATTATGCACATGAAGAAAACTGAAATATGGGTCATACTTAAGAAATCTTTACAACACATTACCACATGACCTAAATATAGGTCACACTTAAGATGCATACATCTCATATTACATTTACCAAAAGATAAACAAATTGTGGAACCATTGGAACACTACAACCAAGTCCAAGACTTGAACAACAAAAATTCTAAGCTAATTGATAGATAAGACTAGATGAAACCTATCTATCTAGAACAAGATATGATCACTATACCAAAAAAATTGGATGAACTACAAGAATGTCCAAGTAGTAAGAACACCTAGAACTCAGTAATCACAACAGATAATGGGTACTGACATAAATCTCAACCACTGAAACATGTTGATGTACCAGAAGATATTCCATTAGTAGAAATAAGTACACTTGACACCATACACCAAATCTACACATACAAAATCTATTTTATATGCATAACTGAAACCTTAATGTCTGACCAACAACCACATACATCTAACCAACACTTCCAATAACCAACCAATACTACCAAGTAGCCAGTATGGAGGTTTTGACATTGATGACAACAATGCCAACATCTCAATATGTCTAACACTTGGACTTGATTTTCCTCCTTGCACTTGATAACCTAAATAATTGATTGCTTGACCTCAATTGTGATTGCTTAATAACAATGTTGGATGCTTTCTAATAGAATCATGGGTACCAAAATGGGGAGATATATGGTGTTTATACATCTCTCACAACATTTCAAAGCTTAAAACTCAAGCGGGACGACTATAAATTAGAATCCCTCGCTAAAATATTGAGATAGGTCCTTGATTCAAATTTGAGCATAAATATTGAGGAACTGAATATTTAATACATTTCGTTCCCAACAAAAAAGTATTTGAAATGTTTCACTCCACCCAATCAGGGCCAAAATTAGGACCATGGCTCTCGGGCATTTGATAGGATGTAGGATTTCAAGACAATAATATCCGAGGTCGGGAGAAATCATAAAGGCCAAAAAAGGTAGGATAGGGCCTAGGAGATGAAATAAATTATGGTATTGGAGGAAAAATAGAGGATCACACTTAGAAATATTATAAATAAGGGCTTATCTCAATTTTAAACAAGATAGAAAGGACAATGGACCCATATTTTAATTTAGGTGTCCATTAAGTGTCATATGAGATCCTATCATATAAAATACACTAAGGCGACTACAAAATAGTCCTTAAATTGTACACTAATTAGGTGCTTACAACTTAGGATGGTACACTTTATTCTCCTATTTCAATCAATTGTGGTTTTTGTGTGTTAGGGGCCAGTGCCTATATTGCCAATGTTTGTGATTTGGGGTCAAATCCTAAACCTGAAATAACTTATCCTACCTCTAACTCTGAGATAGATACAAGCTCCTTTTTACTTCTCACTGGTGCAGGAGAACCCCTCCTAAAATGTAAAAATATGTGTTTCAAAGGCCTAAGATGCCTTGATCTTTGGATCCCTTTTGATGTAATAAAGCCCAAGTTGTAAGACTAGTTGGCCCAAGGTGCACTTATAAGCCTTGTGGTCAAACTTGGTCAAAGGGAAAGATTTTTATAGATTTTGTTGTTTTTAGGTGTCTTAGGTGATATGGAGTGGAAATACACTCATTAGAAGTATTTAGGGGGCCTGCATAGTTAGGACATGAAAAATTGCAAAATTGTTGCAATCTTGCAAATCGTTGCTTAGCAACTTTTGCAACTTTATAAAAAAAGAATTACAAATTTAAGAAGACTGTCACGCAATGGTTTCTGTCACTGCTGTCATTTCCCGCTCAAGGGGAATTTCAAATGACTGCTTTGCTGTCGCTTCCTGCCTCCCTGTTGGATCGGTTGATGCTTCTGTGGGTGCTGCTTCTGACGCTGCTGGTGTCGCCCTGGCTGCTATTGGGGCTGTTGGCATGGGGGATTCTGAGCAGGCTAGCTCAGGGCCACAGCAGCGGCTGCCTGCTGGATCGTATGCAGATGTGGCAGCCTTTGAGGCACACATTCATGGTGCCAGGTCTTCTGCTCCTATCGCTGGGAAAGGGGGCCTTAGATCCCATCCTACTAGGGTGACGCTTGTCTCTGTTAGAGAACCCCTCGTGGTAAAGCTGAAACCAAAAATTGGGGACGAAATCATTTCAAATGCGGAGGATTTTTTTTCTAATGCGACCATCTTCAGATTTAGGTGTTTTTGGCCCTCTTTGGCAGACTTGCATGCTTGGATTTCCAAGCATTGGGAACCTCTCATATCTGATTCTGTTCAGATATACCCAGTGGCTAAGGGGTTTTTTATTGCAAAGTTTGGGAATGCTTCAGACAGGAAGATCATTATGTGTGATTGGTGCTTCACTTGGGAGGATGAATCTTTCCCCCTTATGGGAAAACCCTGACATAAGGATTTTGATCCTCTCACCGAGTCTTTTAGAAAAAGCACCCATTTGGGTGAGACTCCCACATCTCCCCTTGCATCTTTGGCTGGACTCTGTTCTGGAAGCTATTGGGGAGGCCATTGGGGATTTTTAGATGGTTGATACGGGCACCTCTGACGTTCTTCATCTGACATATGCTCGCATCCTTGTGGAAGTAGATGCTTCTAAGGGTCTTCCAGAGAAGGTTACTCTGATTTCTCCTTTCGGCCCCTGGATCCAGACTTTGGATTATGAGGGTTTTCTATTTCATTGTAGGATATGCCACATGACAAGACATGTGGCTGCTCAGTGTTCATCAGAGAGGATTAAAATGAAGAAATCGGCTTCGTGGTGGATAGGGGCTTCAGACCAGCATCATTTGGTTCACAAAGTGTCTGTGGATGTTGCTGCTCCTGTTGCTGACTTGGTTCAGGAGGGTGATGCAGCCCTTTCGGGGGTAGCTGATACTGCTTCAGTCAAGGATGTTATTGTCTCTGGTTCTGCTGACTAGTTAGCTGGTGTTGGGGGTTCTGTTGTCCCTGCTCCTCCATGTGGGGATCAAGGGCGTGGTGGTGTCGCTGCCCCTGCTAGTGTGGTCAGCGTTGATGTGATGGTGGGGGATGGATGGATAATTGTTAAAGGAAAGAAATCAAAGTCATCTATGTCCTCTTTTGATATGCACTTACGATCACACAAGGGTGGGCCTAAAGGTAAATCTTGGTTGGCCTTTGTTTGTGGTCTGTTGGCCTTTGGTAGGGAACTTTCTATTTGTTCCCTTGGGTTGGGGAGGTGTTGTTTTCTCTTCCTCTCGCTGTTCAGGGTTCTGGGGTCCCTTCAAAACCATCTTTTTTGGCCATGTGTTGGCCTATATTGTTTTTAGGTTCTGTCTCTCTTAGCTGGGATTTTTTTCCGATCTTTCGCTTTGTATCGGGTTTCAGGAACCCTCCAAAACTTGTTTTCCTTAATCAAAAAATTTTGCAACTTTATGTGAAAGGTTTCCCTAACCTCCCCAACGGTCATAATGGTTTGAGAATCAATTGTGGATGTTGGATTGAGGAGGTATAAGACCATGGATGACAAAATCCTTACTGTTGTCATGAATATATTATTTTGGTGGCAAACTTGAAGAAAATAAAATATGTTTTTATGTATAATTGTTTCTGTTTCCGTAGCATCCGTCCTATAGTTGGATTGCAAGTAGTGTTGTTTCTTCATGGTGGCATGGTAGACTGTATCATGGTTCGAATGTAATTTGTTTGATTTGGTTTTGTGGATATTGGAGAGACGAATCACTATTTTTGCATAGACTGTCATTGAAGCCCTCCATAACCTAGGTTCTGAAGATGAGCCCCTAACTTGCAACCCCACCAATGGAATCTCACAGCCATGGGAGGAATGCATGTAGGGGTATTTCTTGTTAGTAATCTAGAAGGACAGACGGAGAGGATTTTTTCTTGTATTTTTGCCACCAAGCCCTAACAGAGCATCCCTTATGTGCTCAGCTACAATTGACTAGTGTTTAATGCACAAGGCTCTATAGGGAGTGGGTAGAAATGATCTGGTTGTGGATTTGGTGTTTTTTAGCTATAGGCATACCTTCCCTAGGCATTGGATTGGTTTGGGGAACCCTTTCATATGTACTTTCTTCAATAACCAAACCTAATTAGCCCTATTAGGTCTTTGGTCCATGTAGTTGTTTGGAAAGCACAAGGTTGGAGTTAGGAATCAATTCTATGGATTTTGGTATATCTCCCAAAAGGGTATTCAAAAGTGTGGGCTTTCAAAGTGATCCTTTGGAATTTATAAATTTTATAGTTGGAAAACCCCATTCCTAGGGCTACTAGCCAAGCTTATCCTACTAGGCCTAAGAAGACAGTTTGATACTTGTTATCAATAGGAATTTGTGGATGTTTTACAATGGTCCTAACTTGCATACATATGGTCAGTCAAACCCTAACGTACTTCCTATGGTGAGGCATGAAGGTATTGTGCATTTGTTGATGTGAATGGAGAAGTTCTTGAGAGAAGATTTGATTGGAAGTTTAGGACACACTAAGTCTAGTGTGGTTGGATTGTTGTGAAGACACTCTAGTATGTAGAAGGGAGTTGAAGAACCTTAAAGAAGAATAATATGACTGCCCTATAGGGTCTTTAAATAGAAGGATCCAAGAGTTAGCCAATTGTGTCTTGAGGGCTAGGAGGATTGATAAGTGTGTGGTTGGGATTTATTCCAACACTATTTGGCCCAAGCAATGCCTCCAAAAATAACAAATGTCGAGCTTGCTAAGATTGTGCAAGAGCAAGCAGAGAAGAATAGATGGATGAAAGCATAACTAGAGAAGTTGAAGGGCAAAGTTCATGGAAGGAATGAAGAATGATCAAAGAGAGATGAAGAAGGGGAAGAGGAGACATTCCCTAGGAGAGAAGAAGAGGAGATTCCTCCAGAGCATAGGTACCTTCTAAATGCCCTGAAGTCTGTGGAGAGAAGGACCATGGACACTAAACTAGATCTGTCCATCGTTAGTGGAAAGATGGATCCTGATATGGTAATGGATTGGTTGGAGTCCTTGAATAGTTTCTTTGAATGTGAGGAGATCCCTGATAATTAGAGGGTCAAAGTGGAAAATTCCAAGTTGAAAGGAGCAACATTGCCATGGTGGAACTTCATCCAAGGAGAAAGGGTGAAGGAAGGGAAGAGTATGATCTCTACATCGAGCATAATGGTTGCTAAGGTAAAGGAAGCCTAAATCCCATAAGACTATGAAGTTCATCTTCATAAAAGGAGACACAATCTAAGACAAGGAGATGGATGTGAGCACTTATACTGAGGAATTTCAAAATCTCAGTATGAAATCCAAGACAATGGAGACTGAAAGTGAGAAGGTGGCCAGATATCTAAATGGCCTAAGGATAAACATTCAAGATGAATTGAACATTTTTAACCCTGATACAGTACATAGATTCTATCAATTGGCATTGAAGGTGGAAGAGAAGATGAAGATAAGACAAGAGAATAATAATAGAGGATGAAGAAATGGTAGAGGTAGAGGAATATCCAATGGAAGAGGACATAACTTTAGACCCCCATGGATAATCTAGTCAAGGAGGCTCTCAGGGAGAGGGTAGTTTCAGAGGAAATTTTAGAGGTAGGAGGTCAAATAAAAGAGGTAGATTTGGAGGAAGAAATGGGGGTCCCTTTGTTACAATTGTGATCAAGTGGGCCATCCTTCCCACAGATGCCCGGAGAGGACAAGGTCACACACACAAGGAGACAAAAGGACAATTGATTCAAGGAAATGCTCAAAGTATCAACTCACGATCCAAGGAGTTGGATCTAGAAGGAGAATATTTGATGATGAGGAGGACTTTATTGAAGGTCCCTACAGCTCAAGAACCACCACAAAGGAAGATCATTTTCAGAACAAACTGCAAGATCCATGGTAAGGTCAGGAAACGTATTGTTGATTCAAGTTCCATAGAGAATCTAGTATCTAAAGAAATGGTAGAAAATTTGAATTTAAATAGGAACCCTCATTCTTATCCCTGTAAAGTCTCTTGGCTTACAAAGGTACAACAAACACTAGTTGATGAACATACATGGGCAGATTTTTCAATAGGGGAATACAAAGACAAAATTATGTGACATTGTAGAGATGGATGCATGCCATATATTATTAGGCCACTCTTGGCAATATGACCTTAAAGATCAACATGATGGGATGAAAAACACTTATACTATCAATAAGGATGGGAATATCTACACTATGAAACCAATAATGGATCCTAAATTTGATAAACAAAAGGAACCAATGATCATATTGGTAGGAGAAAAAGAGATGGTAGAAACTATCAAAGAAGCATAGGTAAGCTATTCTCTAGTGTTGAAACCCAAAGAGAAAGTGAAAAAATAAAAGACATTGAAGTTACCCAAAGAGGTAGATGAATTGTTGAAGAGATACACATATGCCATCACATTGATTTGATACCTAGTGCAACTCTACCCAATAAAGCAACATATAAACTAACCCCTGATTAGAATGCAAAGATTTCAATGCAAGTGAAGGAGTTGTTAAACAAAGGGCTAATACAAAAGAGCCTAAGCCTACGTGCAATACCTAGCGTGCTAGCTTCCAAGAAGGATGGAAAGTGGAGGCTCTGCATTGATTCCAAGGCTATAAACAAGATCACAATGAGGTATAGATTTCCAATTCCTAGAATTGAAGACCTATTGGATCATTTAGGGGGTGCATGTTTCTTTTCTAAGATAGACCTTAAGTTAGGCTGTCACTTAATCAGGATAAGACAAAGAGATGAGTGGAAGAAAAATTTTAAAACCATGGAAGGATTGGAATAGCTCCAGACAACATAGAAATGGAAGTCACCGTAATAAATCTTTTGAGGATAAATTTCTTCTATGAGGCATTATAATTTAGAATTCGTTGTCCATATTTTCTAAATACTAATTTTTCAAACAAATTCATGTGTATAGATATTGTTTGAGATTTTGTTGGCCAAGGCCATTCCCCCTTCGTTGAGTCCTTAAATGGATTGATTTAATCTCTATTTTACAGCTGAAGTATACCCTCAATTTGATATATGAATTGCATCCTTTTTATTCTAAATTACCACTAAGTCTATTTTAATCCAAAAAAAATAAATCTTTTGTAGTAATTCTATTCTATTACAAATTAATAGTGTTATGAACAAAGTAAGTATTGGCAATCATATCTATTTACCATGTAATCATTAATAAACAGGACTTTCGTACTTGAGAGGGCCCGTGAGTATTAATACCACTTGTTTTAATTAAAAAGATTTTAAAAAATTGAAAAATAATACACAACCATTTACATTTAGTAATGATCTCTACAAAAATGGAATGGTAAATTTTGCATAATGGAATTGAAACTAGTTTTATTTTGAGCCATTTAACCAATCTATCTAAATAATAGAATAATTAAAGATTGAAACTTATTCCTAAAAATGTGTTGCAGATAAAATTAGAGTAAATTCAAGAAACAAACTCTTCAAATATAAATATAGTAACCATACATTAATTATTAGACAAACTTTACCCAATTAAATTGAATCCAAAACAAAAACATATTTTTACTGTTTCACACATAATTTAATACTAATATGTACAAAAGCTTAATATCAACAACTAA
>MU224247.1:150356-177056 GCA_018584345.1 Thuja plicata
TCATAAATTCATTGTTTGAACCAAATGAAATATTTACCATAATTAGATCCTCCCTCTTTTATAAAACTTGAATAAATAAAATAAGGAACATACTTGCAAACATAGTTCTTGAATTCCAAACAAAAAATACTTCAATCTTCAATTTCGAATTACTTAAAAAAAAGTGTGTCCTTGTTATAACACAAAAACTTCTTCTAAAGAAAATCTTATCTATTTTATAAAATTATTATTTTAATGAATAAATCTTAATTGAATAAATACAATCAAGAGAATAATATAAAACTATCTCTTCTTACATATTAAAAAAATGTAATTTTTTTTTTAATATATATATATATGTACGGATCTAACTCAACCTATGTCCTCCACAGGTTCCGTAACATTGTTAAGATCTAACTCAACCTATGTCCTCCATAGGTTCCATAACGTTGTAAGATCCATACATGATTGGTAAAGGCAGATACAGTTAATTGTGTTGATCAATATATAGGAGGTGTATAGGAAGAACAGTTTCAGTCAGTTGAACTGGTAGTAGTCAGGTTACACATCAAATCAGACGATGTGGTCTTAGAGGAGACATTAATATGGTATGAGGAAGTCATGGTTTTGACCATGATAACTAATTCAATGGTTTGAATGAATTATTTTTTCGATGTGGAAGACAGTGTACCTATTAGGTCACTGATCAGAATTTCATGTTGAATCAGTTAAGGCAGTGGATCTAATGTCGACTATCATTTATGAAAATGTATATTACATTTGGAGATGACATATTAGGTATGATTGATGCTGATTTCAAGAAGGTTGGTAAGTATTTTGTGTCAACTTCGAGGGAAAGTTTTTAGGTCTTAAACCACTAAAGAACTCAATATATAAGGAGAGCTAAATCGTGTGATTTAGGGTTGCAATTGTATTTTGAAGTGCAACGATCAGAGATTGAAGAAGTAGAGATCCGTACAACATTAGAGAGAGAAAAGGAGCAGAGAGGATATGATAGGCAATCAGTACCATTATATAGATCATTATTGTTGTTGTTTTCCTAACAGTCGTAGTAGGTTAAATCCCTTAACATGGTATATCCTAACAGATATTTATTGTAAATTATTTAACATGGTAACTTCTTTATTTAAGGTTGAAATCCTCTAGTGAGGTAGACTCTAAAAAGTCTTATGGTACTTCTAACAAGGTACTTGTCACTTTTAACAAGGTGAACCCTAGAAAGGGTATTGTAGCTCTCAGGGAAAACACTTTTTATTGCAATAAGGTGATTTATGGGTGTCATCCCCACCATGGTAGTTTTCCCTCTAACAAGGGTTTCCACGTGAAAAAACTGTCATATGCGATGCTTTTGTTAGGAATAGTTCCAAGAGATAATTGAGAGGGGGGGGTGAATCAGTTATCTACTAGTTTTAATTATTTTATCCAATTGAGTACATAATAACATTAAGCATAAATACAAAAAGATAACACAAAATAGAACACAACAATTTTCGTTATGGGGAAACCAAAGTAGGTAAAAACCCCGGTGGGAATTACCACCCACAAAGAACTGCACTAGAGTATAATGATCCCTATTAGGAGTTGATCTTTACAATGCAATAAGTACAGTGACTTGGTTAAGGGTCGGAGCCTGTTAGGTGTCTTTTACAAGTAACCCTGTTAGGGGTGAGGACACACTGTCCAAGAGCACACTGCTCAAATGATGAAGGCTGTAACATTCTACAAAATAGATATACACTATATCTGATAATTGAATTGTTTAATTAGACCTGTTGTCTTGATCAGTTCCAGTGAATTGTATACACTCTCTACTTCTTCTCATAGATCTTCAACTGATGAATGATATAGCTTTACTGTCCCAATACAACTAGCATCCTGCTCTATTCTTTTCTTCTATCTCTATTCCTTTTCATTCACCCTTGGCGATCACAAATGAACTGCTATATGTATCTTCTTCAAAATATATGATCACATCGGCTATAGGAATCCCTTCAATACTTTTCTTGTCGGCTAAACTAAGCACACAACATAATTAGAACCACGCAACTCAAAATGAATAGACGCATCACTTTACATAGTTGGCTCCACCAAAATAACTCAAACATCACACTTCAGATGAAACACATTAAGAACCTTTGGCTAAACATTCTTAACTCATAACTAAACATGAATCTGAACATGCATATCCCAAAGATAGGTGCAGCTGAAGAAACAATAAAATTACTGTCGACTCTTAATAGCAATCCTCTGAAACTGTGGCAGGTAAACAGATCAACATAACTCAATTTTAACTATACTGAAGAATCTACGTGTATGAACATGGAATATTAAATATGTCTACAACATAAAAATAACCGCGCAAGGCTCCAACATATCCATGGTGAAAAGTGAATACAATACACTACTATATACTATATGTTGTCATTAATGACAAACATACAGTAAAGTATTTGTACACTGTCAAATCTCCAACAATCTCCCCCTTTGACATTGATGGAAACAGATGATACGAAAAACATCATCAATCCAAAAGTGTCTTCTTTCTTTTTACAATCTTCTCAATATCCTCATCAAAAGTTCCTATTAACTGCTGCATCTCTTTTTACTGTATTTTTATTTTCATGACTGTATACTCCCCCTAGAGTATATGCTCCCCCTTACTATATACTCTCCCTTTGACATCAATGGAAAAGGATGCCAAATACAAATAAGCAATGGTACTACTCCAAAAGTAGAGTAGTCAACCAATCATTAGTCACCAAGGACTGATGCACTTGCTATAAATTCTAATCAGACTCAGGAAAGGGAATTACTCCCAGCTTCTTCTTGAGATACTCAAAAGTATCTTTTGATAAAGGTTTCGTAAATATGTCTGCCAACTGATCTTTGGTTCTCACATAATCCAACTTCACTTCTCTTTCTGCAACTTTTTCTCTTATAAAAATGATATTTTATTTCTATGTGTTTTGTCTTTGTGTAAATCATAGGGTTCTTTGACATATTAATAGTGCTAGTGTTTTCACAATGAATGACAATAGGATAATTAATCTAAATTTCAAAGTCTTTAATCATCTGCTTGATCCAAACCATTGTTGAATAATTTAATGCTGCTGCTACATACTTAGCTTCTACTGTTGAGTGAGAAATACAGTTCATCTTCTTGCTTGTCCAAGTAACCAACCTATCTCCAAGAAATACTGCTCCTCCTAAGGTACTCGTTCTGTCATCAACACAACCTGCCCAATCTGCATCTGTGTACACATGAAGTTCTACATTTTCTGAATTATGATACCATAAACCATAGTCTATAGTCCCTTTTAAATATCTGAATATTCTTTTTATTTCCATTAAGTGATTTTGTTTTGGTTCAGCTGTGCCAAATGCATTAAAAATATCTAGTCTAGATTGAGTGATATATATGAGTTTTCCAATCATAGACTTGTATAGTGTTTTTTCAACTGCTATGGAGTCATCATTTTTAGAAAGCTTGCTTCATGTTATCATAGGAGTGCTTACTGGCTTGCAATCTTCCATCTTGAATGTCTTCAATATCTCTTTCACATATTTAGATTGATTTATGAATATACCTCTGTCTTTCTGCTTTACATTTAATCCCAAAAAGTATTGTATAGGTCCAATCATGCTCATTTCAAATTCTCTGCATCTCTTTGGCAAATTCTGCACTAAGCCTTTCATTACCTCCAAAAATAATGTCATCAACAAAAATAGAAACAAGTAATAATCCTTCATTCAGTTGTCTCTCTTATGAATAATTTACAATCTGCTGCTCCCTTCTTGAATCGAATCTTTGTCAAGTAGCCATCAAGTCTCTCATACCATGATCTTGGGGCTTGTTTAAGTCCATAGAGGGCTTTGTTTAGTTTGTATACCATGTCTAGTTTGTCTGATAAATTAAATCCTTCATGATGCTCTATGTAAACTTCTTCCTTCAAGTCACCATTCAGAAATGCTCACTTGACATCCATCTGATATACTTTAAAGTTCTTGAATGTTGCATAATCTAAAAACAATTTAATAGCTTCCAGTCTGCTCACGGGGGAAAATGTATCAGAGTAGTCAATTCCTTCTCTCTGCGCATATCCTTTACATACCAATCTTGATTTGTTTCTTATCACTGTATGATCTTCATTCATTTTGTTTCTGAATATCCACTTAGTTCCAATCACATTTTTGTCACAAGGTCTAGGGACCAATTCCCATGCGTCATTCTTAATTATCTAATCTAATTCTTCTTGCATTGCATTTAGCCAATCTGAATCATTACGAGCATCTTCAACACTTAAGGGTTCAATTTGTGAGAGTAAACATACCTCTTCATCAACGGTCGAACCTTTTTCTCTAGTTCTTGTCAAAACTTTATTGCTCTGATCTCTAATGATATCTTCTTTTGAATGGTATCTAGATGTGTATTTTGGAATTTTAGGTGTGACACTCTCATCTGTAATCTGTGATTCCTCTTCACTTGGTTCAGGGTTATTGCATGACACATCAATACAGTCAAACATTTCTTCAATAATTGTTTCTTTATTGATAGGTCTAGGTTCATCTTCAATCATAGGTGCATATTCATAATATCTCTCTTGAATCATGAAATTCTCATCAATCTTCACATGTGCACATTCAATGATTTTCTTCAACCTCAAATTAAAACATCTGTAAGCTTTGCTCTTAGTAGAGTAACCAAGAAAAATACCTCCATCGCTTCTAGAATCAAACTTACCAACACCATCATATCTCTTGATGTAGCACTTTCTTCCAAAGATTCTGAAGTATTTTACTGTAGCCACATTACCAAACCAAAGTTCATAAGGTGTTTTGTCTGTAAATGGCATAAGATGTTGAATTCTGTTGATAGTATAGACTGCTTCTCTCCAATAGGTGTGCGCAACTTTTCCTTCAATCATGATAGTGCGCGGTGTGTCAAGTATGATCCTATTTCTCCTTTCTACAATTCCATTTTGTTGAGGGGTTCTAGGTGCACTCAGTTGTCTTTTGATCACATGTTCTTTGCAGTACTCAAGAAACTTATCAGAGGTGAATTCTCCTCCTCTATCAGATCTTAGACATTTTATCTTTAATCCAGACTCATTTTCAACTTTAGCTTTGAATATTTTGAGCTTCTCAAAAGCTTCAGATTTATCTTTCAAGAATGCAACCCACATCATTCTGGATAAATCATCAACAAAGAAAATGAAATACCTTTCACCATAGTATGATCTTTTTTGAGTAGGTCCACATAAGTTTGTATGAACTAGATCTAATTTGTTCTCTGCAGAGTTCTGTTTGCTTCTGAATGAGTTCCTCACATGCTTTCCCATCACACATTCCCTGCGCATAGTATCAACTGGTCTTGCAATACTAGGAAGGTCTCTTACTGCCTTTACATTTCTTATCTTTACTATGTTGTCAAAATTGATATGACAAATTCTTTTGTGCCATAATCAACTGTCATCCACTTTTGCAACAAAATAACTTACTTCAGAGTTGAGCTGGAAAACATTACCTTTGGTCTTTGAACTTGATGCTATCATGTCTCCTTCTTTGTTGTTAATAATGTACCTATTGTTTTTGAATTCCAACTGATATCCTTTATCGATAAATTGTCTAACACTTAGTAAGTTATGATGTAAGCCATCAACATACAAAACATCATCTATCTTTTTCTTTCCATCTAAAGTAATAGATCCTATGCCTATGATGGCTTTAGAAGTGTTATCTCCAAATATAACCATGCCACCTTTATACTTTTCTAGATGTACATACCTATCTTTGTCTCCTATCATGTGATGTGAACACCCGCTGTCAATGATCCAGTCTGTTCTGATGTCTGCTTGGGAAACTAAAGCCAATTCTTGTGTTTTCTTTTCATCTTCAATTTCCATTTCATCAAACATTTTTTCAATATCTTTAATTGCAATGAATCCAATTTCATCCTCTCCTGAATCATCATCAGTCACACCATCTTCAACATAGTAGCATTCCTTTGTATATTTAGGCTTGTAATCTATTATGAAATTCTTGACTCTTGTAGGACACTTGGATGCAAAATGACCAACTTTGTTACATGAGAAACATTTGAATGGTAATTGTCCTTCATTTTTTCCTTTTCCTTTCCTTTCTTTCTTAGCGATCACAACAATGATTTAGTCTAGTTCTTTATCCACTTCTTCATTCTCAATATTACTAGAGGTGCTCAAGGATTTCTTACCATGGACTAAGGCTTTGAAGGCTGTTTCAATTTTAGGTTCTGTCTTCAATATTGATATCTCAAATGCTGAAATTTTGCTGATCAAGGTTTCTCTTTTGAAGTCTTTTGACAATTGCATAGTTTCATCCAAGATGTTTATCTTGCTCTCATAATCTGTTGTCAATGTAGTCATCAGTTTTTCCATTATGCCTTCCTCTAAAATTTCTCCACCATAGTTTGTGATTCATGAAACTGCTTCACTAATCCTCTGATTGTAAGCTCTGATGTTTTCTTTAGGTAGTGTCTCTAAATTGTTGTATCTTTTCTTCCATGTTTTTATACATGCATTTTTGGTTTGGATGTCTCCTTCAAACATTTCCTCTAGGTATTTCCATATTGAATAGGCTTTATCTACCTTCTTAATCTCAAAAAATTCACTGTCAGATAAGGCACTAATTAGGGCTTCTTTGGCAATTGCATTTTGGGTGAATACTTGCTTTTGTTTAATAGTAGAATATTCTTCTGCAAGATCTTTGAAAGTAGGAACATCAATTGCATGAGTAGCAACCTCATAGATCTCAAAACCAATGCACTGTAGATGTGTTATCATTTTGTTCTTCCAGTCAAGGTAATTCTCTCCATCAAAATTAGGACTCTCTTTTCTAAAGTACACCATTTGATCTACCTTAAGCTGTTAGGCTTTCTCTCCAAGGCACTTGGCTCTGATACCAATTTTTAGGAATAGTCCCAAGAGATAACGGGGGGGGGGGGGGGAATCAGTTNGGGGGGGGGGTGAATCAGTTATCTACTAGTTTTAATTCTTTTCTCCAATTGAGTACAAAATAAAATTAAGCATAAATACAACAAGATAACAAAAAATAGAACACCACAATTTTGGTTACGGGGAAACCAAAGTAGGTAAAAACCCCGATGGGAATTAGCACCCACAAAGAAATGCACTAGAGTATAATGATCCCTATTAGAAGATCTTACAACCCTGTTATGAGTTGATCTTTATAATGTAATAAAGTACAGTGACCTGGTTAAGATTTAGACCCTGTTAGGAGTCTTTTACAAGTAACCCTATTAGGGGCGAGGACACACTGTCCAAGAGCACACTGCTCAAATGATGAAGGTTGCAACCTTCTGCGAATCAGATATACACTATATCTGATAATTGAACTGTTTAAGTAGACCTGGTGTCTTGATTAGTCCCAGTGAATTATATACACTCTCTGCTTCTTCACATAGATCTTCAACTGATGAATGATACAGCTTTACTGTCCCAATACAACTATCATCCTGCTCTGTTCTTTTCTTCTGTCTCTATTCCTTTTCATTCACCCTTGGCAATCAAAAATGAACTTCTATATGTATCTTCTTGAAAAGATATGATCACGTCGGTTGTAGGAATCCCTTCAATACTTTTTTTTTCGCCTAAACTAAGCATGCAACATAATTAGAATCGCGCAACTCAAAATGAATAGACACATCACTTTACATAGTCGGCTCCACCAAAATAACTCAAACATCACACTTCAGATGAAACATGTTAAGCGCCTTTGGCTAAAAATTCTTAACTCATAACTAAACATGAATCTGAACATGCATATACCAAAGATAGGTGCAACTGAAGAAACAATAAAATTAATGTCGACTCTTAATAGCAATCCTCTAAAACTCTGGCAGGTAAACACATCAACATAACTCAATTTCAACTATACTGAAGAATTTGTGTGTATGAACATGGCATAATAAATATGTCTACAACATAAAAATAATCGCGCAAGGCTCCAACATATCCATGCTGAAAAGTGAATATAGTACACTGCTGTATACTATTTCTTGTCATCAATGACAAACATACAGTCAACTATTTGCACACTGGCAAATCTCCAACAACTTTTGTGGATGCTTACTATTGTTTACTTCTATTTGATATTTTTGTTGGAAATATTTATGACTAAGAGGGGGGGGGTGAATTAGTACAAACATGTAATGAAAAATTCAACACCGTTATGAATATCAACACTTTTAACTTCCAAACCAAAAATCATATAACTGAAGTAAACTAATGACTATAAACAATATCAAGCATCCACAATATCAACACACATAACACATATATTTTATCGTGGAAACCCTTGTAAGAGGGAAAAAATCATAGTAGGGATGACACCCATAAGCCCACTACTGTAATAAATGAGTTTGCCCTGTTAGGAGCTACAAATACCCTTTCTGAGGGTTCACCCTATTAGGAGTGATCAGTACACTATTAGGAGTACAATAAGATTAGTTATGGTCTACCTCACTAGAGGATTCAACCCTCAATAAAGAAGTTACCCCACTAAAGGATTTACAGATAAGAACCTGTTAAAGTTCACCCTATTAAGGGATTTAACCTACTAGAACTGTTAGGGAACAACAAGATATGTTGATCTGTAGAATGGCACTGATTTCCTATCAGATCCTTTCAGTTCCTTTTCTTCCTGATGTTGTACTGATCTCTACTCCTTCAATTTGTGATTTCCCAAGCTTAAAATATGATTGCAACCCTAAATCAAATGATTTAGTGCTCCTTTGATGCAGGAGCATCTTGGGTCATTGGAGATCTTGCTCAACCAAAAAGATGTTTGTTTTTGTTTATAAGCTGCTCGGGAAATACTTTGCTACTCGGGCTCTTTTGCTTAGTAATGCTTAGTTCTGCTGCTAGGGTCCTATTGCTCGGGCGTGCCATTTTATTTTATGTTGCTCAGATTTCTCTTTTGAAGCTCATGTTTTTGTTCCCTACTGCCCAGACATGCTTGTCTCTATTGCTCAGTTATGCTCTTACCAATGGTTACTGATTTTCGGTGATCTCCTGCCCGAGATGCTGATTTTGGGAGTTAGATCATTGGCCGACTTCTTCATTTAATTTTCATTGCTGAATTGATTTGGGGTCTCTCATTGGGATCTGTGTGGACCTAAATCTGGGTCTCTCTTATGGATTTGAGCACCGACCTCTTTGGTGGACTCTTGTATATATTCTTTTGTATGTTCTTAGTTTAGGGAGGATGATTCTTAGAGCAAGAAAGTGAATGTTTATATATTGAGATTGAAGGTTTGTGATCTCTATTGTATGAAGATCTTATTTTAATTCATTGAATATATAGCCAAAATTGGCAAGGCCTTACAACCCGGCATGTAATAATTTTGATCAAGTTAATATAAAGGATATCTGTGTTTTCTTCTCTTACTATGTTGTTTTGGCTTCCGCATTGGTTCTGCAAGGTGGTTTGGTAGTTGGGAGAGCCACTAGCCTCATCTCCTTGCACCTCCTTGCATCAGGTGGTATCAGAGTGTGGTGAGATCTATGTTCTTTCTTGAAACCCTAACCCTAGTTGGTATTGTTGTGGGGTGGTAGATTGCAATCTGACCTACAATTACAGAGGGATTCAAGATGGCTCATGGGAGAGGAAATGCAGATCTAGGTCTAGTTGATATGCTTAGATAGATGGATGTTAGATTGGAAGCTATTGAGATAGCCTAGTGCAGAGGAAGACATCTTGATGATGTTAGTTATGATGAAGTTGAAGAGGTTCAAGATGAAGCTGCACCTGCACCAATCATGGACCAGAAAGAAGAAAGATTCCTGAGAGCCTTGACAAGTTTGAAATCCACACTTCAATTTAATCCTCCTGGGTATAGTGGAAAATTGGATTCTAACGATTTGATAGACTGAATAACAGAAATAGAAAAGTATTTTGAATATGAGAATGTGGCATATGACAAGAAGGTGAAGATTGCAAGCACAAAGTTGAAAGGTCATGCATCCCTATGGCGGGAACATCTGCAATTGGATTGGAAAAAGAAAGGTAAAGACAAAATCAAGGTATGGGACAAGATGGTAAAAAAATTGAAAGGAAAGCTTCTACCTTGTGATTATCTGATTAACCTAATCAGGCGAATGCAAAGTCTGAAGCAGAAAGACAAATTAGTAAAAGACTACACTGAGGAATTCTACAGATTGGACATCAGATTTGGACATGTTGAAGATGAAGTGGAAAGAGTAGAAAGATACCTGGATGGCTTGCGAAGTCCCATACAAGATGAGATCAGTTTGGTCAAGATGGAAAGCATTGAGGAGGCATATCAATTTTCTCTAAAAGCTAAAGAAAAGTTGAATAGAAGATATGAACAAAGACAAAGAGGCAGAGGAGGTAGATTCCCTAGAGGAAAATGTAGATCTCATGGTGAAAATAGTAGATCTGAACCAGACAAGTCAGTTTCAGACACATCTCAAGATAAAGGAAAGACTGAATGGAAAGGTGGAAGTTCATACTGAGGAAGAGGCAATTACTCCAGAGGTGGATATAGCAGAAAGGGATTCCAAGTAACTTGTTACAATTGTGGTGAAGAAGGGCATAAATTATTTGAGTGTACACATGCAAGCAAGAAAGGAAGTAGTAGCAGAAATGCTTTGGTGCAAGAAGATTCACCTAATGAAGCTGAAAGGGAAGGACATATCATGATCCGAAGGATACTATGGAGTGAGAAGGATAAGCAAGATCTGACTAGGAAAATTTTATTCAAGACCAGATGTAGAGTTATAGACAAAGTTTGGAAGGTGATTGTTGATAGTGAAATCTCAGAGAATCTGGCATTTGAGGAAATGGTTGCAAAATTGCAATTAGAGAGGATGGAACATCCAAAGCCCTATAAGATCTCATGGATCAAGGATGAACATAAATTAATGGTGAGTGAACAATGTTTTGTGAATCTAAAAATTGGAAAGTACTATGTTAAGGTGTTGTGTGATATTATGCCTATGGATTGTTGTCATATTTTGTTGGGTAGACCTTGGCAATATGATAGACATGCTATACATGATGGAAGGTTGAATATATATTCTATTTGGGTTGATGGTAAGAAGAAAGTTTTGTTACCTTTGGTTGAAGAGTCTATTGGTGAGATATGTACATCTGTGAAAGTTTGGCTGATGGAAGGCGTTCTTTCAGTTTGTTAAGGATTTGAAAATAAATGATATATGTTATGCTTTGATTCCTAACAAACCAAGTAAGAACACCGAAAGTGAAGTTCTTGCAGAAGTTGAAAAGTCACTCACTGAGAACAAGGAGATAATTTTAGATAATTTACCTAATGGTTTTCCACCAATGAGAGATATCAATCATTGTATGGATTTGATTCCTGGAGTTAGTTTACCAAACAAAGCACCCCATCAGTTAATACCGACCGAGAATGAAGAGCTTAACTGACAAGTTCATAAATTGTTGAATAAAGGTTTTATCCAAGAGAGTTTGAGTCCATGTACAATACCTATTGTATTAGCACCTAAGAAGAATGGAGAATGGTGAATGTGCATTGATTCCAGAGTAATCAATAAGATTATAGTAAAGTATAGGTTTCCTATACTGAGAATGAATGACATAATGGATTGTTTGAGTGGAGCAAGATATTTTACCAAAATTGATTTGAAGAGTGGATATCATCAGATCAGAATCAAAGAAGGAGATGAATGGAAGATTGCTTTCAAGTCAAAGGAAAGTTTGTATGAGTGGTTGGTTATGCCTTTTGGTTTAACTAATGCACCAAGTACATTTATGAGGTTAATGAATGAAGTTTTGAAGAAATTCCTGAATAAGTGTGTGATTGTATATTTGGATGATATTTTGATATTCAGTGAGACTAGAGAAGGGCATTTGATACATATAAGGAAAGTGTTACAGAGATTGAAAGAAGAAAAATTGTTGATAAATATAAAGAAATGTTCCTTCATGAAAGAAGAACTTGTGTATTTGGGTTTTGTGATTTCAGCTGATGGATCCTAAGAAGGTTGAGGCTATACTGAGTTGGCCTAAACCTGAAAATGTCACTAAGGTAAGATCATTTCATGGATTGGAAAGTTTTTACAAGAATTTTATTAGAAATTTTAGTTCTATTTGTAATGCTGTGACTAAGACAATGAGAGGAGACAAAAGAGAATTCAAATGGACACATGGATCTGACAAGAGTTTTGAATCTTTGAAGCTGAAGGTAGCTGAGTTACCTGTGTTAGCCTTACCTGATTTCAATAAGGTATTTCAAGTTGAATATGATGAAAGTGAAAGTGCAATTGGAGTTGTGTTAACTCAAGAAGGTAAACCTGTTGCTTTCTTTAGTGAAAAGTTGAATTATGCAAAAAGGAAATATTTTGTCTATGATCAAGATTTCTATGCTATTGTGCAAGCTATGAAGAAGTGGAGACATTATTTGATGCCAAATGAATTTGTGTTGTATACTGATCATAAGGCTTTACAATATTTGGGTAGTTAGAATAAGTTGAATCAGAGACATATGAAATGGGTAGAGTGATTGTAGAGCTTTACATTTGTGATTAAGCATAAGAGTGGAGTTTCTAAAAGAGTTACTGATGCATTGAGTAGAAGAAGATCTTTGTTGAGTGAAATGAGAATAGAAGATCTTGGTTTTGATGACATGAAGAATTTGTATGAATGTGATCTTGATTTTTTAGATCAGTGGAGAGTGTGCAGAGCAACTAATTCAAATCAATCAAGTAAGTATAAATATTATTTCATTCAGGAAGATATGTTGTTCAAAGGTATTCAATTGTGTATACCGAGAGGTTCAATGAGAACTAATTTGATAAAAGAGAAACATAGTAGTGGATTGGCTGGACACTTTGGCATTGATAAAACATTGAGTTTGCTTAAGGAAAGGTACTTTTGGCCTCATCTGTATAAGGATATTTAGAAATTTGTGAAAAGTTGTGGAGTTTGTCAAGTTGCAAAAGGAGTGATATCAGCATGGATTTTGTTCTTGGCTTACCTAGGACAATAAGAGGTAATGATTATATATTTGTTGTGGTGTATAGATTTTGTATGATGAAAAATTTCATACCATGTAAGAAAATATCAGATGCAGTACACATAGCAGATCTTTTCTTTAAGGAAATTGTCAGATTGCATGGATTACCAAAGAGTATCATCTCTGACCGAGACAATAAATTTTGTTAGCTATTTTTGGAGAACAATCTAGAAGAAGTTGGATACTGAGTTGAAGTTTAGCTCTACATTTCATCCATAGACTGATGGACAAACAGAGGTTGTAAACCAAAGTTTGGGTAACTTATTAAGATGATTAGTTGGAGACACACCAGGAAATTGGGATTTGATGTTAGCACAAGCAGAGTTTGCATACAACAGTTTAGTGAACATAAGTATTGGAAAGACACCATTTGAGATCATTCATGGTACACAACCGAGAGGTATATCAAACTTGAGAGATATTGTTGGAGAAGAGAAAATAAGTGCTGAAGCAGAAGAATTTGTAGAATTTATGAAGACATTGCATGAAGATGTAAAATAGAAATTGGAGAAAAGTAATCAGAAGTAAAAAGATAGTGCAAACAGATCAAGAAGACATAAAAAATTTGAAGTTGGTGATGTTGTAATGGTTCATTTGAAGAAAGGAAGATTTTCTATTGGAACATATGGTAAATTGAAGATGAATAAATTTGGTCCTTGCAAAATATTGAGAAGGTTTGACAGTGGAAATGCTTATGAAGTTGAATTACCTAATGACATGGATATATCACCTATATTCAATATTTAAGACTTATATGAATATCATGAACCTGATGAAGAAGTGACAGTACCATATGATTATCCTAAGAAGCAGATACAGGAAATTGAAAAGATTTTTAAATAGAAAGTTGGCAGAAGAACAAGAGGAAAGGAATACATGGAATATCTGGTAAAATAGAAGAACAGACCAATTGAGGACTCATCTTGGATTTCTCAATCTCAGTTGGATTTATTTTAGGTTGGACCTGATACATGATTTAGGGAATCATTTCTTGTAACCCCAGGTGTCTAATGCAGGA
The DNA here is from genome assembly GCA_018584345.1 of Thuja plicata. Lineage (NCBI taxonomy): Eukaryota > Viridiplantae > Streptophyta > Pinopsida > Cupressales > Cupressaceae > Thuja > Thuja plicata. Next base: position 164,447 of record MU224247.1, read on the forward strand.
GCATCTTGGGTCGTTGGAAATCCTAATCAACCAAAAAGATGTTTTCTTTTGTTTAGAAGATGCTCGGGAAATAATCTACTACTCAGGCTCTGTTGCTTGGTAATGCTTAGTTCTGTTGCTCGGGTCCTATTGCTCAGGAATGCTTGTTTATTTTCTGTTGCTTGGGTTTCTCTTCTGACACTCAGGTTTTTGTTCTCTGCTGGTCAGACATACTTGTCTCTATCACTCAGGTTGGTCTTCTATTTCTCGGTTATGCTCTTACTGACGGTTACTGATTTTTGGTGATCTCTTGCCAAAGATGATAATTTTGGGAGTTGGATCCTTGGCCAACTTCTTCATTTAATTTCTGTTGTTGAATTGATTTGGGGTCTCTCATTGGGACCTATGTGGACCTAAATCTTGGTCTCTCTTATGGATTTGAGGGCCAACCTCTTTGGTGGACTCTTGTATATATTCTTTTGTATGTTCTTAGCTTAGGGAGGATGATTCTTAGAGCAAGAAAGCAAATGTTTAGATATTGAGATCGAAGGTATGTGATCTCTGTTGTATGAAGATCTTATTTTAATTCATTTAATATATGGCCGAAATTGGGAAGGCCTTACAGCCCGACATGTAATGATTTTGATCAAGTTAATATAAAGGATCTCTGTGTTTCTTCTCTCACTATGTTGTTTTGGCTTTCGCATTAGTTTTAAAAGGTGGTTTGGTAGTTGGGAGAGCCAGGGGCCCCATCTCCTTGTACCTCCTTGCATCATCCTTATATAGAACTGTCATTAGGTCACACAAGACCTAGAACTTTCCACCATAGTTGGCTCAAAATATTAGCCAACCTCCTCAAAATCAGCATCAACAACACCCAATATGTCATCTTCAAACACATTACCAATATTAGAACTAATATGTCAGCCTCAGATCCACTACCTTAACCAAATTAATATGAAACTCTGATCGGTGATCATATAGGTAAAATGCCTTCTTACTCAAAACATAATTCATTCAAAACTTGGTAAAAAATGTTGCGATTGGAATCATGGATTTCACTTACCATATACAAACTGTATCTATGATCACAACACCTAAATCTTTCCTACTTGACCGCTACCACATTTTGTGTCTGATATTGTTCTTCCTGAACACTAGCCAACATACATAGTTGATCTTCCCTTTATAGATTAGGCACAAATCTTACCGATCACTACAATCATGATAACTAAATACATTTCCATCAATGAAAACTAATTATACATCAACTCATGACCACTCTTCAAATCTCCTCCCAAAAATGTCATAATGCCAACAATATCTCCCTTTGGCATTGATGGAAAAAACTTTGATTTGCATAATTATGCAACTCATACTCCCCCTTTCTCTAGACATCCTCTCTCTTACATTTTATCTTTCTCTATTCATTCTCTTTGTTACTCTTTCTACTCATTCTCCCCCTTTTTGTCAACAATGACAAAGAATCATACATCAAAATTACATTCTGTCAAAAACATCCTTGAAGTTTGTCTTTACAGTCTCCAATGACTTTCCTCATGACTCTTTTAAGCACTCCATAGAAAAAATTTGCCCATGTATTATCGATGCTAATCCTTCCATATCACTCAAAGTACTCACCTCTAGTAGACTAAGTGTGTTTTATGCATTTCTCAAATGCTTTTGCATAAGGTCTATAGTGGGGGCCAAATACATCTGCATCTCCATAAGCATAATAATCCTTTTATCTTATTCAGTTTGCAACTGACTAACTACGTGATTAATCAGTTTGAACTTACCACTATATTATGAAGTTGAACTATTAATGGGATCAAACTTCTCAATCAAAGCATTAAGATCCGGTTGAGTATCATCTCTCTTTTTCTCCAGGTATTTTATAAAAGTTGTAAACTTGGAAAATTTTACAAGTATCTATCTGTATTATCTTAAAATGGAAGCACTTCCATGTTAAGAATGTTTATCCCTCCTTAGGGGGTGTTTTTGACCATCATCATATTATCCCCTCATTTTTGCACCCTCTCCTACTTTTGTGTCTATTTAGGACCTTGATTGGGCCTCTCCGGGCACCATCCATCTCATCTGGCATATTTTCTAGGGGTTCTTACTCCCTGGGTCAAGGTTGAACTTGATCTTGACCTAGGTCAAGGATGACCTCAACTTTGATTTGGGTCCCGCTTTCTATTTTGAAAGTTTATTGGCTGCCAGAGGTCATTAAAAGTTCATTTCCCGCTTTGAGGTCGGTTGTTTTGGGTTCGGAAGCGACGATTCTTAAATTATATTTAACATAGGTCCTCTTCTAGGGATATAGGTCTAATTGGAATTTAATTATCCTATGTAGGCCTCCCTAGAAGATTGTTCCCTAGTTTCATATATAAGGAATTTTTCTCCTTTCATTTTCTCTAAGTGAGCTCTAAGTACAAAAGTGATAAAGAAGCAAAAAGTTCAAGCATCCATTGTTCTACATGTTTTAAAGCCTTCAAAGGGTTCAAGTCTTCCTCTTAAGCATTCAAGTTCTCCATTTAAGATCAAGGACTCAAGCATTCAAGCCTTTTAAGGGACTTGGTTCAAGCATTCAAGATTCATCATTCAAACCCTGGATCTATCCATCATGGTGATGTGATCTTCCTTCAAGATTCTTTGTGCATCCTCAAGATTCATTCATTCTCTCTTCAAGGTGGATTCCAAGCATACAATCATGGAGGTTTATGGTTTCTAATATTGAGTCCAAGCTTTCATATTTACATACTTGTTTACATTAGAAATACAATTGCATATCTATTGAATATCATAGCTTCATTATTAGATTTACTTCTAATACTTGCTAGTTTTCTTTATTTCAATTATTAATTTCAGGGTTAATTCCTAAATCGGGGTTTGAATAAGGCAAACCCCTCCCCCCAATAAACAAATCCATTTTTCTTGCAGGTACAAGTTCAGAACAACGGATCAGAGTACAGATTCAAATACCCTTTTCGACAAACTTTTGGGATCCGAAAATAGATTTCTTGTCGAAGACTTTTTAGGTCGATTCTGCCCTAGGTCGAAATCAGAAATTCTGGGTCAATGGTGACATTGACTTGAGGGTCAAAATCAGAACTGTGTCAGAATGGAAAAATATTTTTGGGTTTTGTTCGTCTCTACGTTTCTATTCTAGATCTGATCTCAGATTTTCCAGAAACTGAGTGTAGACCCCTGAAAACAATATTCTTTAGATCTATTATATTTCAAGGTCAGTAATTTTCTCCTATCCATTTCAATTAAACTTCTTAATTTATCTAAACCTATCACACATTCTTTTCTATAAAAGGGAATTTAAGATCTTCCTCTTTTCTCTCATTTCCAAAAGATGGATTCATTTATGCATTGATCCTTCCTTTGGGGTTAATCAATTTGGATCTTTCCTTTGTGTATCTAAGAATAAAGGGAGAACATCTTATTTAATCCCTACATTTTAAATGTAATATTTCTTACCTTACATTTTGGTGAACCCGCGATAGACAACTCTTTGTTTTTGGTGTTAGATGCTTTGCCTCTTTTCCTTAGAGAATAGATCTTGCATGCATACTAAATTAGTTTTCTTTTATGCTCTTGCATTTTAAAACAAAAAAATAAACAAAAAAATCTACATACTCATAAAAATCTAAAAACATTTCTTACATTTCATTCACTATGAAGATCTTTAAGATGCTTTGGGGTGTGGCTATTTTTCTCATTATACTTCTTTTAGCATCTCTTTATAGTACTTATGATGCTTATGAAAGTATCATCCATTTCATCATGTTTGTTAATCTTCATGTTTCACTTTCTTATGATATCTTGAGATTAACTAATACTAGTCTTCCTAGTTTCAAAACTTTCATCAAGGATTTGTGTAGTGGACTTATTGCTCTTTTGGATTATGTGAAAAATTGGATAGATGATACCCCATCTACTAATCTTCCTAATCCTAATCCTATCATTCATAATCTAGTTCCTAATCCTCCTAATCCTCATCCTATCATTCCTAATATTCCTATTCCTATTTCACCATCTTTAATCCCTAGTTCCTCTCACACTTATGATGGGGCTCAAGCTAGGGTTCATGATACTGATGTTCAAGAATTATTTCATTTACCTTCCCCTTCTTATTCGATCCATGATGATATCAAAGGGAAAAAAGGAAACCTCTTCTAAACCTATCATTCCACCATACACAACATTTTCTCATGATCACCATAATCAATCACCTCCTATACAAGCTTTTCAAGATAGGTACACTATCGGATACACTATGGCGGACAAACAAGGCTATAAAGGTTTAGGGCTTGGTGTTAATGAACATGGTATTAAAAACCTGATTCATTCATCCCCTAAATAAGACATTCATGGTATAGGCTTCCTACCTCCTCAAATCAAGGTGGTTGATCTTAACCATCATCCTCCTCTTCATGTTCTTCTTCCAACACCTTCTTTAGATCACAATGATACTCCTCAAGATGTGGCTAAGAAAGTGTATGTCCAGTTAATGAATTATAAGAAAGAAATCTTTAAACCCATGTCAAAAAATTCTCTCTCTGAATACATATGTCCTTTTCATTACAATAACGCACATTTACTTGCTGATTGTGTGCATTTCAAGTTATATGTTAGAGAAAGAGCTGCCTTAGGAATTATATCTCATTCCCGTGCGGTATTACAATTTCTTCATAATTTTGATATAGGGCATTGCCCTCGTTCTTCTGTAATTTAGATTATATTTCCCCTCTTTTCTCTTAACTAGGGGGAAAGAGGTATTTCCTTCCAATATTCTAGGATCCATTATGCTCTTAGCATGTTTTTTTTTTGAGTTTAATTGGTTATTCTTTCTATATTCTATCCTTATAATTTTCTATTTTGGTACATACTTCCTTCGCTTATAATCACTCATGATATCTTCTCTAGGACATTTTTTTTGCAAAGATATCTCTTTTCTATAACATCTCTTGATATAATTTGGTATATCCCTTGCTTTTATCCCTGGGGGGAAAGGTATTTTTCCTTCTGCCCTTATCTAAGGATCTACTTTCCTTAGCTTAGTGGCATTTATTTATCATCTAACCTTATTTCCTTATAAAGATTTATGTTTTGGCTATGGATACCCTCTTATATGAGAGGTGATTGTCCTAGGTCATCACCTCTTCTTTATTTTGAAAATTATGTTCTTTATAAACTCTTTCCCTTGCTTTGGGGTTAGAGTTTGATTCCATCATTCCGAGATTCCTCTTCCTCTTGTTCGCAAGGGGCTTGATGATCTAATCTTTGGTCCCTCTTTTCCTTAGAATATGAAATTCTATCCTAAGAACTCATCTATGGTGGGGGTCTTGATGATAAGATCTCTTCCTCTTTGAGGATCCTTTTTCCATATGCGAGATATCCATTTCACGATTATCTATGCTCTTAGAGGTAAGGGTCAATACTCTTTGCTAAGGATATAGTGTATATTGTTGTTAAACTGGATATCTCCTTACCTTGTGAAGTAGGTATCCTCTTTCCTTTCCTTATCCTACCTAGTGGGTAGTCATGATAATGAGGGGGGCATATATAGGGTCTCCCTTATACTATAGTTTACATTTTACAACATGCTAAATCCTTGGAAGGTATCACACATAATTTGCTAAATCCTAAAGAGACACACATTTTTTATTTATTTTTTATTTTTTACTAAATCCTCAGAAGGTAACGTACATAAGTTGCTAAATCCTAAAGAGATACACATTTTCAAATTCAAATATGCTAAATCCTTGGAAGTTAATGCACATAAGTTGCTAAATCATGAAAAGACACACATTTTATATTCCATAGTGATACAAGAAGGTGGATCTATGGATATTCCAAAAGCTGTCAGAAGACACATTACAATTACAAAGCACAGTTTATGGGTGAACCTATTGGGCTCTCCCTCCTTGATGATTCATGGTAAGGTGGGCATCTTACTAGGTGAGGTAATCACTTTCTCTTTTCTCTCTTTTGCTTTCATGCTAGTAGGATTAGATCATGAAGCTATGTTATCTATAGTGTTGCTCTTGTCTTGCTTATGTAGTCATGTATGTTTTCTATGATTAATTTCTCTTTACTTTCATATCTTTGTGCATATATGTTGAGTTAGAATCCTTGGTCTTGGGGCTCATGTCCTTGACTAAGTGATGTTCTACCTGGTTGCGATCCACCAGAGTCTTTCTTCTAACTTTACCGCGACTATGTTCGATTTCCATACTCCCGCTAAAGTGGGGGCTTAATGTATTGTCTTAAAATGGAAGCACTTCCATGTTAAGAAAGTTTAGCCCTCCTTAGGGGGTGTTTTTAACCACCATCATATTGTTCCCTATTTTCTGCACCCTCTCCTACTTCTGTGTCTATTTAGGACCCTGATTGGGCCTCTTCGGGTACCATCCAACCTATCTGGCATATTTTCTAGGGGTTCTAACTCCCTGGGTCAAGGTCAAACTCGACCTTGACCTAGGTCAAGGATGACCTTGACTTTTACCTGGGTGCCCCTTTCCAGTTTGAAAGTTTGTCGGCTGTCGGAGGTCATTAAAAGTTCATTTCCCACTTTTGGGTCGGCTGTTTTGGGTTCTGAAGCGACGATTCTTGAATTATATTTAATATAGGTCCTCTTCTAGGGATATAGGTCTAATTGGAATTTAATTCTCCTATTTAGGCCTCCCTAGAATATTTTTCCCTAGTTTCATATATAAGAAAGTTTTCTCCTTTCATTTTCTCAAAGTGAGCTCTAAGTACAAAAGTGATAAAGGAGAAAAAAGTTCAAGTATCCATTTTTCTACATGATTTCAATCCTTCAAAGTGTTCAATTATTCCTCTTAATCATTCAAGTTCTCCATTGAAGATCGAGGATTCAAGAATTCAAGCCTTTAAATGGATTTGGTTCAAGCATTCAATATTCATCATTCAAACCCTAGATCTATCCATCATGGTGATGCAATCTCCCTTCAAGATCCTTTGTGAATCCTCAAGATTCATTCATTCTCTCTTCAAGGTGGATTCCAAGCATACAATCATGGAGGTTTATGGTTTCTAATATTGAGTCCAAGCTTTCATATTTACATACTTATTTACATTCAAAATACAATTGCATATCTATTGAATATCATAGCTTCATTATTAGATTTACTTCTTCTACTTTCTAGCTTTCTTTATTTCAATTATTGATTTCAAGGTTAATTCCTAAATCAGGGTTTGACTAAGGCAAACCCCTCCCCCCAATAAAAAAATCCATTTTTCTTGTAGGTACAGGTTCATAATAGAGGATCAGAGTATAGATTCAGATACCCTTTTTGACAAACTTTCGGGATCCAAAAATAGATTTCCTGTCGGAGACTTTTAAGGTCAATTCTACCCTAGGTCAGAATTGGAAATTCTAGGTCAATGTTGACATTGACTTGAGGGTCAAAATCAGAACTGTGTCAGAAGAGAAAAAGATTTTTGGGTTTTGTTCGTCTCTGCGTTTTTGTTCTATATCCGGTCTCAAATTTTCCAGAAACTGAGTGCAGACCCTTGAAAAAAAAATTCTTCAGATCTATAATATTTCAAGGTTAGTAATTTTCTCCTATCCATTTCAATTAAAGTTCTTAATTTATCTAAACCTATCACACATTCTTTTCTATAAAAGGGAATTTAAGATCTTCCTCTTTGCTCTCATTTCCAAAAGATGGATTCATTTATGCATTGATCCTTCCTTTGGGGTTAATCAATTTGGATATTTCCTTTGTGTATCTAAGAATAAAGGGAGAAAATCTTATTTACTCCCTACATTTTAAATGTAATATTTCTTACCTTACACTATCCTATCTCCTGTAGGATTTCCTTCACTTTATTCACTTGAATTATAAGTGATTCTGTATCAACTGAGATAATCTCTCTCAACTTATCAACTTGAATCTTCTAATATTCTTTCATAACCAACTTCATTGGTGTATTCTCCATGTTAGGTACTTGATCAAAAACAACCTTGACCAATATACACAGCTAATCAATTGGATTATTTATTTTTCATATTCCACATTAGGTACTAATTTTCTAATGATGTTTTTGGCTCCTTTCACTATGCTGACCTTCTTTTTCTCTCCCTTCAATCTGTACCCCTTTCTGCTTTCTCCTTAAGCTTATTGGGTATTTTAAACAACTCCTTAGGACTCATCTAAGTAATATCAATTGTTGTTTTCATTTATTCATCTTCGGGTTCTTCTTCATCTTCTTCCTCAGAACTAGTTGAATTCTTTATTTTTCTCTTCTTCAGTGTGCTACCTTCACCAGTTAGATATAGTTTCCTCTTCACTGAAAGAACACCATCATCATCATCCTTATGCCCTTCACCTTTATGATCTATCACTTCCTCAACATTTTATCTTTAGGCGCTTCAATAATAGTTTGAGTATCAATGTTCTGTATTTTCTCAGGGATATCTGTAACGGTCTCTTTCCTACCTCTTAACCTTTTTTCATAAATTAGTGCAAGTTTAGGAATATTTAATTAGGAATCATTATTACTAATAAATTTTTTAGACAATTTCTCGATATTATCCATCACTATTCATAAATATTAAAGAAATGCAAACCATCAAGTGATCAACTAATGAACATAGTCTAGATTTAACATATGAGATCTATTCATATAGATCATAGGAATCCCTTCTCTTTTTCCTTACTAATGTCATCATAAGGTGGAAGACTTATTGTGCCAAGGGTGCATGAAACAAACTACAAGCAGTCTCCCTAGAGGCTTAACCCCAGTGTTGGGACAACCATCGTGTGCCTGAAATTACTTCGCCTCTCCCTTCCATAAACTCCCTACCCTAAGATACCTTAATAATATATAAGAGGTAGATTCATATGATCTTTAATTGGACTATCTAAATCATGTCCATAATCTTCCTACTTATTCAGTCATATATATTTAATTTCATTATCATACAAATGATATATATATATATATATATATATATATATATATATATATATGCAATAACCTATAGTCATGGGAATATGTTTTTGATTAAAAAACATCTAAAATAATGGAGCTGACCTATTACAATAGACATAGCCAGCACGAGAAGTGCCAAACTAACAACACATTACTAGCACTAGTACAGCCTCAGCCAATACCCTTCTTTAAAATAACAAAAACATAAAATGAGTGACCATAGGTCCCAACTTCACAGCGAAATTGGTAACCAACCTATGATCACCAGCAAGAACAAACCTAGCTAAGTTAACAATGTTGTTCCAAATAACCCAAACATTACCATAAAACCACATACCAATACCAGTCTTACGGCTAACAAAGTCATTAAAAATATTAAAAAGCAAGCCCTTAAAGGCTGACCACCAACAAAAAAAGTTAGTGAACAACATAAAAATAGAAGGAAAGTCATTTGGGGTTTCTCCCACCTTTATTGAGCAGCATCTTCAACCAGTCCTCTGCCAAAAACTAGAAGAGTTTCCCATCATCCTTCTCCTTCTCCAAGGTCTTCAGGCTCTCCTACTGAAGAAGGTGGAGATTTGTGGCTGCCGAGTGCATCACTTCTACCGTGAAGTCCGCCACCCTGGTAAAAATCTTGCCAAGCTCCTGGATCTCACCTTGCAGCACCTAAAAATCCTCTTTAGTACCAAGGTCCTGGATCTTACCTTGAAGCCACAGAAGATTGTCCTTCATTTGATGCATGCCCACCTTAAGGTCCTCATTTTTGTCCTCTGAGGCACCAACTTTATTCCCCTCAATGTCCTTCTTAGCAGTAGTCTCCTCCAGCATGCCCAATTGTGAAGTAGCAGTTGGAGGAGACTCAAATTTGTTTCCTCCCAACACTTTCATTCTCAAAAATTCCACAGTGGTAAGTTTGAAATTAGCAGACATCTATGTGGATTCCTAGATTCTTTCACCTCCCTCCCTAGTTGGAGTAGCTTTTCCCTTCTCATTGTCGTAGTTGTCCTCCTTAATTTTTATCTTTTTCCCCTTCTTGTTTTCTTCACTATTCCCTTTTTTCCTCCCTTCTTCCTCCTCAGACTCCACCTCTTCCTCATCCACCTCAAGATACCTTTTCCTAACCGCCTTTTGCTTGACACAAGAGTTGGATGCAATTTTGTGGGACCTCCTCCTGCTGTCATTATCCTCCTCTTCTTTTGCAGATTCAATGTTGATTTGAACTTCCCCCACCTTACCAGCATGACCCTGGTGAGTATCCTTAGAGTTTTTCCCTATGGGAGTAGGCATTTTAGAGGATGAAGTAGGTTGAGACGGGGAAAATATTTCTCTTTAGGGTTATTGGCAGGGATGGTATTCAATTCTTGCAAAGTGAAAATTCTTGGAGGACACAGGGCTTGGTGAAAATTATACAACTGAAGTATGAGCCCTTGGTGGAGGATACAATAGTTTAGCTTGGTTTTTTTCTTCCCCCTCACATCCATAACCAAAGCTTCCACCAACTGCAACAGAAAGAATGGGATGGAATTTGGAAATCTCTTCATTATAACAGAAATGATTTAACAACGGGAAATGATAATTATAGCAGGTCCCAAAATGACCTTCAAGGGTGAGATATTTCATTAGAAATAATCATACCTCATTCCATGGTTCATGCAACTCATCACACTTGAAACCACCATGGAAACGAACATGCACCTCCATTTTTTTGAAGAATCTATTAACACTAGTGTCATCCTTTCTCTTGGTAACCTTCCTCCACTTTCTACCCTCTAAGGATAAACCTGTGGCTTGAGATATCACTTCTTCATTTATCTCGAAGGTGATACCATTAATGGTGACCTTACGATCTTCCTAGGAATCAACAAGCTGCATTGAGATTTCATCGCTTCCCTCCATGGCTTCCATGTAAGGATAAAACCCACCTTCTTTTAGGTACATTATGGAACAAGGGTTTTTGGGAAACCCATCCTTGATTTTAGGTAGTTCCACACTGACCATATCCCTTCCCATCTCAGCTCTATTCTCTTAAAGTTGTGCTTCTTCTTGAGGCTCCAGAGACATCATAGCTAAACTCCCAATGCAAAACATAGTCCAGGACCTATCCCAGCTCAAACAATCATTGCAGCAAACCAGCGTACCCAGAATAGTGGTAATTCTAATCTCCTTAATGAAAAGCTGGTAATTCAACCTGAAGAAAATAATGTTCACATGAGGAGGCATATTAATAACAATAAAGGCCCATAAAATAATATGATTGCAAATCTTGAGAATAAAATGATCATAAAGCCTGGCCGGCTTTTCACTAGTCACATATCTTGTGCAAATCCCCATGCTATCTTTTCTCTTAAAGTCCCTGTACAACCACCATATATGGTAATAACAACCCTTCTTATCTGCAAGTTACCATAATTAAGTCTGTTTCCTTCTTTACATTTGAAATTTGAATTCTTGCATCTCCTCGCGATTCTGCTAGCCGCCTTTCTCCACCAATAAGATTCATAAAAAATGTACCTCATCATTCAAATTTATTATTACTTTCCCTCCCAACGAGCATTTTGGTATGCATCATCAGTGACTTTAAGTTTCTCCAGAACTTGATCCCATGTATAGTTAATCCAGTGGCCGCCAACGCATCCTCCATCGCATTCCCTTCTCTATAAATGTGTTGTAATTTTAATTCCTCAAGCCTCGGGAGAAACATTCAAATATCTTGCAGTTGACTAGATATACTCCAACTAGCCTTATAGTTAGCTTTGATGATCTCAATCACGATTTTTGAGTCACCCTCGATAATCAACTTCCCGATTCCCATAGTAACAACAACTTTAAGACCCCATAATAAGGCGGATATCTCTACCACATTATTGGTAACCATCCCAAGGTTAACCACTTAAGCAATATGCATCCTCACATGATGATCCCTAATAATACCTCCTCCCACAGCAGTCCTACTACACGCATTCCCATCACAATTGAGCTTGTAGAACGTGTTAGTTGGGGGGGGGGGGGGTCTAGTGGGTATTCCTCCTAGCCAACACCTTTGATTTATCAAAATAAAAAAAGGATTTAGAGAGCTTCCATTCCCAAGCCAATCTACAATCCTCATCCCTTGGGGGGAAGTTAGGAACTTTCCACCGGCAAGTCTCAAGGTTCTCCCTCAACAGATTAATAACAGTTCTGATCGTACCTTCAATATCACTTTCCTCCCCCCCAAAACACCATATTATTCCTTTCCTTCCAAAGGCTCCAACACACATGTGGGGGTAACATTTTCCAAAGTAAACTAATGAGTGGATGAATAGAAAGGTGTCCCCAATTAGTGACAAATTGATTGACATTCTCCATGAACACCCACTTCAGCTGCATTTTTCTCATGAATCTAGACCACACATTAACTACATATGGACAATGGATTAAGAGATGATTTATTGTCTCAACCTGATTTTTACACATCACAATATTATTAACCAAATGTATTCCCCTATCCTGGAGGTTGTCCAGAGTGAGGATCTTTCCATCCAAAATAGTCCTGTGCGTGGGATAATGGGTACCTGTTAGAAAACCACCAACACTTCAATAGATCATTGTTTTAGTAACTTAGGGTTAGTAAAAGCATAAAAACACATAAAACCCTCTAAGGCGACCTATTGCCTTC
>MU224247.1:177933-195541 GCA_018584345.1 Thuja plicata
ATTGGTCGATATTGATTTGAATCGTATGGCTACAATAGATAATATAAATCAGTGATAAAAATCACCTAGGACATTAAATTGATTAAAAGAATTATGCCAAGCAGTAACAGGGTCGTTTGGACATAACTTGAGAGCATGATCACACTTAGGGAAAATAGGGTCCATAGTTGCGACAGACCGAAATTAGGTGGTTACAAGTCCACCAAGAAAATTTAAGTTTAGGGATCAACTGTGAGTTCCAAACACTTCCCCACATTCTCTCATTCACCACTTTCTTTGAACTAACTAAGTATGCCAATTTGACCGTGATCTCCCTTGACGTGTTATGGCACCAGACAACTTTGTCTTCCATTTGAGAGAGAGGGATTTTGACACCTTTCAATTACTTATGAATTTCCAAAACACAATTGGGGACATGAGCTTGGTCATTATAAGCTTCCTTCAAATTTTTCCATTTATGGTCATGAGATATATAGTCCTTCACTTTACTCCCAAAGCAAGTTTCTGCTATGGCGAAACCTGTCCATACCAAGGGGTTTATCACCTATCCACCAATCCTCCTAGAATCTAATATGATTACCATTTCCCAAAATCCATTTCATCCCAATTTTTAGGACACCCTTACACTTAGTAAAAAAGTTCCAAATCTTAGAACCAAACTGTAAGCCCTGGCCTAAAGGGAATTAAGAGGAGTTGAAGTACTTAGCCTTCAAAATTATGCACCAGTCTATGGAACCCCTGAATAGATGCCAATCAACCTTGGTAACTAAACCTTTATTTAAATCTTTCAGTTTCCTCACTCCCATACCACCTTTGACCTTAGGTTGAAAAGAGCATCCTAGCTGACCAAGCTCATTCTAGCCTTTTCCTCCACCCCCATCCACAAAAATTTCCTCTGAACCCTCTCAAGCTTTTTCACAACTTCTCCGCATTGCTGATCACTTTCCCCTTCCATCCCACCAATATTTTTTGCATTTTCTCTAGGATAGTGTTTTAGAATTGGTCCGAGACCTCCTTAACCGTGAGAGGGAGACCTAGGTAGGTATCTAGCAGCTCAGCCCCCTTACAACAAAGGCAATATAAAATCTTCTATTGCATTCTATGCTCCATATTAAAGAAATAAATTTTTCTCTTACAGTAGTTAATTTGTTATCCTGAAGCCACCACATAGTCATTCAAAAGTGTTTTCCATTCCCTGGCTTCTCTAATATAGGACTTTCCAAAGAGGAAAGTTTCATCCACAAACTGTTGGATAACCTCCGCGGGTAGAGTGGAAGCCAACTTAACACCAGCAATAGTTCCAACATTCTTCAGGTTCAGGAGGTTCTGAGCTAGCACCTCTGCCACCATCAGGAACAAGTACAAGGAGAGAGGGTCCCCTTGTCTAAGCCCCCACTCCAGTTTAAATGATCCCCAGGGTGAGCCATTAACTAGCACAAAATATTCCACCATTTCCACCACCACCCTTATGACTTTTATAAATCTTTCATGGAAACCAAATTTTCTCAGCACCTCATACAAGAAGTCCCAAAAGACTTTGTTGTATGCCTTAGAGATATCCAACTTTAGTGCCATCCTAGGGTTTTTGATTTTTTACATAGAATGAATAATTCTATGGGAGGTAATCACAACATGCAGAATTTGTCGGTCTGAAACAAAACCCTTTTGGTTAGAATTAATGATTTTACATAACAAAGGTTTAATCCTATTGGCTAGAATCTTGGAGAGAATCTTGGAAACTGTGTTACAAGATAATGGGACATAAATCCCTAGACTCATCAGATCTGAAATCTTAGGAACCAACACAATATCAGTATTATTAAGTTTCTTCAAAGATGTTTCCTATCCTAACAAAATCATGGGCCACGTGGATCAAGTCATACTTGATAACCTCCCAGAAATTTTGGAAGAAAGCTGGGGGAAAGCCATTCAGACCGGGGAATTTATAGGCACCCATGGAAAACACAACATTTTAAACCCCCTCCTCCAAAACTTGACGTAAAAACTCCTCATTTTCCACCTCACTAATGAGAGGCAGAATAGCCTCCGGGAGCCTATTGGTTATCTCTACAGAATTCTTCCAAATCGAGCATCTGTAAGTTTCCTTAAAGAAATCAGCAGCATAATTTCCTATATACTTTCCTATCTCTTCATCCTCCATTAACACCCTATCCCCACCATTCCTTATGGATTTAATAGTATTTCTTCTTTTATGATTTGAAGCGGACCTGTGGAAGAAGGCCAAATTTCTGTCTCCTTCCTTGAGCCATTGGACCCGTGACCTTTGCTTCCAATATATTTCTTCCCTCATTAGATTCTATCTCTATTTATTTCACCACACTTCTTCTTCATAGTTATCAATCCAGGAGGAATCCCCCTCAGCCATCCCTGTTTGGAACTGTTTAAGTTTTTCCTCTATCTCTTTTTTATTATGAAAAATGTCACCGAATGTTGTCTTTCTCCACCATTGGGCCTCCTTCCTTTTCATTTGTAATTTTTTATATATTATAAACATGGTCATCCCCCTTATAGGAACATTCCACCAACGTCTGATACAATCTTTAAACTTTGGGTGGGAGTGCCACATTATTTCATAATGGAATGGGTGGGGCCCAATCCCAATCTTCTCTTCCCAATTAAGGATCAGGGGGAATGATCAGACACCATCCTAGGGAGGTGAGAGAGGCCCACCATTAGAGAAATATCCAAACCACCTGAGATCATCCATCTATCTTGTCTAACTTGAATCAACTGCTGTCCCTTTCTATTGTTGGACCAGGTGAAAACCAGCCCATGCAGATCAATATCAATCAAGTCATTTATTCTCATAAAATATGCTAGGTCTTGCATACTTTTAGAGCAATCCTGAGTGCCACACATCTTCTCCAAGGGAAAAAGGGGGTATTGAAATCCACCACACACACAATGGGGTACCTTGTATTAGCTAACATGAGGCTGGAAATTCCCCCCCAGATCCTACTATGGTCACTCCTAACATTGGGAGCATAAATATTATACAGGTACCAGGAAACATGGTTCCAGGTAAACAAAACCACAAGATAGTTATGAGAGAAAGCCACAACATTTCTAGTCAACTTACCCAGGTTCCAAAGAGTAGCCACACCACTAGAGGCCCCATCAGCTTCACTTTAAAGAAAGGCTGCCTTGGGGAAAATCTTTTCAACAAGAAGTGTAAAATTTTGGTACAAAATCTTAACTTCCTAGACTAAAACCATAAAAAAATTAAACTCCATAGTATACTTTTTAAGGCATACTATTTTGGGGGGTTATTTATGCCCCTCAAGTTCCAAGAGAAGAAATTCATTTTCTACTCTTTTGGGAATCTACTAGGGTTTATTGCTTCCCATTTTCAATTCCCCTAGCTACCTCATTGGTTCTTAATAGCCTTGCTGTGGGCCTTCCTACTTTGGAATCATTAACCACATCCTCCTTCTTTCCACCTCTAGTTTTTCGCTTTGGTTCTGACCAATCAAGTAGAATTTTAGAAGGAGAAGAAGGGGCTGACAGTGTCCTCATCTTTTCCTCCCTCACACTTGTTTGTGGAGGTGAAAAAATATTAAATCCTTTTCCTCCCGGGGCCGCTGCGACCCCCCAGTCACCCAAACTTCCTTCCTCCCTCGATCCTCCCTCCTTCAAGATAGTAGTCTTTGAAAACTTACTCTTCTCACTATCCACTCCCATTTTAGTCTCTTTTCCTTGGATTTTCTTGTTGGAGTTTGTGATATCCTCTTGGGCCTTGTCCTATAAAATTTCTCCTTCCTCCAAGATCATCTCTTGTTCTACCATATTTTCCTTAGAAAGGCCTATCTTCTTAGGTGTTTAAGAAGATCCACCACTCTTGCCAAGTGGGGGTACTCCCCTTCCATAGAGTTCTTGTGTACCTCCTTCTCCTCCAACTCCCCAACCTTAAGCACCTCCTCTTGAACAAAGAAATTTACCCCTGGATCGTTCTGAGTGGGGGGGAAGGTCCTCTACTCCCCCAAGGTCCTTCTAGGGGAACCTTACAATCCACCACGACATGACCATGCTTAGCACACCTTTGGAAATAAAGGGTAGCATTCTCATAAACAATGGCTTGATCCCATTTACCCCATTTGGATTTTAGTGCCACAAAGTTTGGGAGGGGTTTATTCATTATAACAGTCACACAAAATCTTGCAAACACCAGCCTCAACTTCAGCGCAGTTACAGAGTTTGCAGAGACATATTGGCCAAATGAGTTCCCAATCCACCAGAGAACCTTCTCATCGCAAAATTCTAGGGGAATCCCAGGGAGACAGACCCACACCGGCATAGATTTCTGAAGCTCCACATCTAGGTCAAACCCTAGCTTCCATTTGGCCAATAATAAGCAATGCTTCCTATAGCATGAGTTACCAGTAGTCACATGGGTGAAGTCCTCAGCGGTGTTAAATTTAAAGAGGAACAGTCCTCTAGGCATGGCCGAGACACTTAAGTTCCCTTTTATTCTCCATTTGGCAGAACACCACCTTCTCACCATATCAATCATGGGCCTAAAAGCCATTAATATCCCCACTAGAAAAAGGTGGAGCGAAGCAGATATGCTTTCTACCACCCCGTCAGGGACAAAAATCTTTGGACTGAACTCTCCCTCAGTACATTTAGGGATGACATTAGAGGAGGAGAGAGTATCCTTTCCCTACACTACATTCTTCCATCCCCCTAGCTGGTAATCACTTTCAACCCTCACCTTTTCTGGGCTTGATAAGGGACTATCCCGACCTCTCAAATGTAGCGAGTTGCAAGAGTCTTCTAAGACTGAAACAATAAACTTATCGAAGTCCGTATTGTCAACTGTCTACACCCTGTCGTCCCTATGCAACATCACTAAGAATAGATCTAGATAGAGAGTCACTAGGGGCCCAGGATCCCTTGGTGATGAGGTTGAAGTAGCTAGCATGAATTCAAAAAAACCACTAGCCGTGAAGTTATAGAATGTCCAGAAAAAGAGTCATATCATAGTAGAAAGGCATTATGTTTCATGTCATGAGAATATGTTGCTAAGTTAATTTCATTTTTATAATCACGAGAAATCATAATTCTCTATATAATGTATTTATTTCATAATCAATTATCAATATATTTGATTTATTTAAAATATAAATTACTTCATAACAATATTAATGTATTTCATAATCTATTATTTCAATATTTATTTCATATACATTATTTCATAACCTATTATTCTAAAGTTTATTTTATATTATTGTCAATATCTAACTCATGCAAGTCTTATAAATGAATTAACTCAAAGAAAAATATACTTACCTTCTTTTCACGTGGGATGTATTTCTTTTGGCTTATTCAATGTTTCTTTTCTCTCAATATTCTCCTATATTTCCTCGATTTTCTCCTACATTTATTTTCTTGTTTACCCCTTGAATAATTCCCTCTCATTATTATTTGAATAATCCCCTCTTATTATTATTCTACTCCTTTGTTTATTTATTTTTCTCCTATCTTTTCTATTATGTCCTCCTTCTTCATTGCTTTTTCTCTTTCCTCATTTCCAAACTTTATTTATATCTTGTCTACAGGACGTGTGCTTACTTCTATGTCATTTAATAATTGTCTCTTAATAATTTAATTTCCATTGTTATGAGTATTATTGACTTAGACTCATTATTGGAGTCAAAGTAATATTCTTATATTACGTTTGTTTATATATCGTTTGATATCGTTAACATTAATATGGATTTAATATTAATATTTATTGAAAAATTATAATAAGTTATATTGATTCATTTATTATTAATTAATATTATAAATATGGATTAGTATTAATTTGATTAATATATATATTTTTTCTATTAAATATATATGAATATTGATTCATAGAAAAGCGGTTACAATCAGGTGTCAAGCTTTACCTATCTACCAAAAATAGCACCAAACATATATGGATGGTAATTAACCTGTATACATGTTCAGCAACACCTAACTGACATGATAAGAGAAACATAAGTATAAAAGTGACTAAGTTACGGATTACATATTACATATATTGGTTGATCAAAAAGTCAGCATAAAAAGGAAACATCATATAACATCTTCCTCCCTAAGGGCTACACATGCTACCCAGCCTTGATGGCCTTCCATCCATTTGAGAACCTCATCCTTCCTGATATGTGGTTCATATGGGTGAACCAGGGGAATGGCAACTGGGACTTCTGGGCCTGGAATAGAATTGAGTTAGACAACATTGATGACTGGTTTCTATTTACTATTCAGGGATTTAACTTCAGCCATGAAGTTGTGAAGGGTTTCTCTAAACGGGGCCAACTCCTATGCCTCATCTATCCAGGTGTACCCATGGGAGACCTCCCATGCTCCTAGTTTGACCATGCCATCCTTGAATAGGTCTTCTAGCTTTTTCTTCTTGATCTTTATCACAACAGTGACCTGCATAGAAACATCATGGAATATGAGTCTCTTGAGAGACTCAATAAGTCTTCTGTGGTTTCCACAAAACAAATTATCATTCCTTTTTTTCCATAAATTCCACATAATTAAAGAAGAAAGAATTGCAAAAAAATATTAAAAGGCTGTTTCAAACCATCAATATGCCCTGAGATAATATCCACAATAGAGGCTGCATACAGTTGGGGGAATCCAAAGAGATTCCAGACACTGGTGGAAAGAGGGAAACTAAAAAAGTTATGGCTTACAGACTCAAGGAGAGGGAAAAAGGGGTAGATACTAGGTTCACCATTAGGCAGTCTAAAGGGAAATCTGTGTAGGATAATCCTCCACATAAAGCACTTGATTTTGGGCTCAGAGAGGGATGACCATAGGCTACAAATAATTTTAGACCATCTGTCAGGCTTGAGGTTGAGGTTCCAACAAGAGTTGAGGTGGGGATAAATGGAGGATTCCTCGGTGAGGAGGCCATAGATCTGTTTAGTGTTGGTTTTAGTGAGCAAGGTCCCATCAGTCCATCTAAATTGAAGGTGGCAATCACTATTGATAAATAGGTGCTTATGGAGGAAGAGATCAGCACAAGAGTCATTGATAGCAGAGATAGTTCTAAACTGTGAGTTGGGGATTCCAAGTCTATTCTTGAAATCCTCCCATTCTACAAGTTTGTCATCCTGAAAAATGTCAGCAAGGTATGAGATGCCAAATTCATTCCAGTTTCTGGATGAACAACCCTGGAGAAGTGCTAGAGGTTTTCCTCTGATGGTGAGATTCCATGAGATGGATATATTGCCACAGATCCTACCATGACAGTGCAACATGTTTTTGTCTATTATAAGGTTCTTGATAGCATTCCAGGCTTTCCAGATGGATCTGAAGACCATTGAGCCTTGTACAGTGAAGTCGATCTCTCTTGCTGTAATGTCATTCATGGAAAGGTTCCTCCATAGTTTACCTTTCTTGGGGTAGCCTCTTGTAATATTACTTCTCATAAGGGCTTTCCAAGGTTCATCACCCTCTAAGGATTTAGTAATCCATTTAGTTTCCAGTGAAATGCCTTGGATTCTGAGGTCCTTAAGTCCTAATCCCCCCTGCTTCTTGCTTTTGGTGCACCATTCCCACTTTACTGCATGCCCTATTTTGTTGCCCCTGCCATCTGACCATAGGTAGTCCCTGATAATATTTTGGAGGTGATTGACCTGGTAATGACAAAACAACCAAGTGGAGGAGAAGTAGAGAGTGTAGGAGGACATGATCTTTTGACAGACTTGGACTCTGCCAGCCAAGGAAAGATATTGGTTATCCCATTTTGCAAGCTTTTTAGTCACTTTTTTTTTGACCCAATCCCACATGACTTTAAGGTTAGGATTGAGGGAGAAGGGGATGCCAAGGTATTTGATCAGAAAGTCTAGCCGTTCCAATCTGAAGTTCCATTGAGAGAGCCAATTAGGGGGTTCAGGAGACCATCCCAAAAATAATAATTTCTCCATTGAGATTTTTCTGCCTGAGGAAGAGTAGAACAGGTTGAGTTTATCCATGATTTGTGTTAGATTAACAGGTTCCAGCTTAAGAAATAGTGTAGTTTCATCTGAAAATTGAATGTTTGAGATCTTTTTGCCTTCAGGAATCTGAATATCCCTAACTCTGGGTATGATACATTTTTCTGAGATAAGGCGACCCACTGCTTTAGCATCAATGACAAAGAGGGCAGGGGCCAGTGGGCATCCTTGTCTTATTGATCTAGAGAGCTCAAAACTCTCTGATCTCCTTCCATTTATTTCCAATATTGCAAGGGCTCCATTCATTAAAGTCTTGACCATGTTAATAAAGTGGTTGGGAAAGCCGAAGGAGTACATCATCATATAGATGAAACCCCACTCAATTATGTTATTTGCTTTTTCATAGTCTAGAAGGAGCATGCATGATTGTTGATTGGTTTCCTTAGCCCATTCCATGTCTTCCCAACAAGTAACCACATTATCTAGAATATATCTACCTTTCACAAATCCTGTCTAGCTGAAGTCAATAATTTTGGGAAGCAAGTTTTTGAGTCTGGTGGTCAGAACTTTGGCAATGATTTTATATGAGGTATTAAGAAGAGTAATAGGTCTCCAGTTCTTAATCAAAGTTTTATTCCCATCTTTGGGGATAATTTTAATTAGGCCACAATTAATGTCTTTCCCCAAAGCTCCCTGCTGGAATGCTTCACTGTATACCTCCAATAGGTCTTGGGAAATCCAGTCCAAATGCTTTTTATATAATTTTTTTAGGATCCCATCGAGTCTAGGGGCCTTCCCATAGCCATCTGATTAATAGAGTCCTTGATCTCCTCCAAGTTAATAGGTAGGTTGAGAAAAGAAGATTCCTCCTCACTGATTTTCTTGGGGGTTACTTGACTGATTCTAGCTCTAGCTCCTGACATTGCATGACCACTATATTCAAATGTGCAGAGTGTGTGGTAGAAATTTTTGAAGGAGAGGAGAATCTACTCTTGATTAGTGAATCTATCTCCTTCAACCCAGATTTCCTCAATATTGCTCCTTTTTTATTTCTATTTAAGGAGGTTGAAGAAAAATTTGGATCCTTTGTCACCATGTTCCACCCAATTGGATCTGGCCCTGATCTTAATGCCCTTGAGTTTAGAATTTTGGATTCTCCTTAGTTCATCCTTTGTACTGGACATCTTAAGAGTGAGTTCTTCCGAGGAGGGGTTGAGTTGAAGGTCAATTTTTTCCTTGGAGAGTTCATTCTGCAGGGCATTTTCAGTCCATCTAGTATCTCTAGCTTTTTTTTGCCTCTTGCATCTTTGAAGAGGGCCCTCCAACTGATGACGTGCTAGGCCCACTTATCTCTTACACTAGAGTGACTAGCCACATTGTCATTGAACCATTTAATCATGAGGATAGAATTTCCCATACCTAGATCATCCAGTAGGGAGGTGTTGAGGCAAAAGGAATCATGCCTTGTATTTTTCTTAGGGAGGAGTTCAGAGGATAGGAATCCAGCACTGATTGGGTGGTGATCAGATAGTGTGTATGGGCTGACCCTGACAGCTCTGCCCTCTTCATCTTTATGGCATATAAGGGCTTCTTTATTGAAGTAGACTCGGTCCAATCTAGAGTAGATTATTTTTTTGTTTTGTTGGTAATTGCACCAGGTGTACCATATGTCTTTATGGTCATCCTTGTAGCCACTCAAGGGATCAATGGGTTTGTGTTTGTTTAGGAATTTGTTCCAGAAGAATTGTTCACTGCCTTTCCATTCCAATTTGTTCCCCCTAGCTTGTCTTGAGGGTTAACTACCATATTGAAGTCATCCCCTATAATCCAAGGGATGTCTTCCAGCTTAAAGATCCACTTCCATAGTTTGGTCCTTTCCCTATAATCATTGGGGGCATAAATGGAGCATATACTGAATTTGAAACTATTCTTTTCAAGCAAAATCTAGACTACCCTGTTACATGGTGAGATTCCCTAGTTGAGTACTTGCTTAGCCCACTGGGGACTAAGGAGTATGGAGATGCCTCCTTTCCCCCTATTATGTGAGGTGGAGAATGTTGTGGCTTCTCTCCAAATCCACTGGAGAGAGATGTCAAGATGACATTTAATAGCTTTGACTTCTTGGAGCATCAGGTAATCAATACCCTTAATGGTCCTCCTAAAGCTCTGGACTATGTACTTTCTTTCTAAGGGCTCTAGTCCTCTGACATTCCAGAAGGAAATTTTTATATCCATAGAGATTATGTGGGGGTTTAGCATTGTTCCTAAAGCTTGAGAAGCATTTAGGGATCTCATTGGGCAGCACCTCTCTAGTCTCTTTCTTATTACAAGAGCCTAGTGGTCTACCTCTTTTCTTCTTTCCTCTCATGGGTTCTGAGGTGTCCCCTTCCTCCATGGGGTTACCTTCTTTAGGTAGAGAGTTAGATACTTTGGGGAGCCTTTTAGTCCTATTGACTTTAATGACTTCCTCCCAAGGGCTATCCACAAATGGGACAATGGCCCAATTTTAGTTAAAACCATGTTCACTGAATATTTCTTTGAGGGAAGAGCCCTGAGTGTGAATGTGTGGGGTCTCACCTTCCCTCAAGATGACATCATCCAATCCAGCAGGGGTAATAGGGGGGCATATTTAGAAGGTTTAGATAAAGAAAGGGAAAGGGGGAGGGGTCTGGGGGTTTAGCTGGGATGACAAGGAGGTCAAATTCATGAAGAGAACTCTTGGAGGAAGGTACATTATTACAAGTAACTAAGGTAGCTTCTGAAGTATCCATGTCATCTTGCTCCTCAACCATGGCCCCAAGCTTACCCTCATCTGAGGTCTTCTTAACAAAACTCCCCATTTTATCCTTGATGTTCTGAATGGGGTCATCTGGAGGGGCATGTGGGTCTATAAGTTTTTCATTAACATTTCCTCTCCTCTTTTTTAAAGGACCTTCATTTCTCCTGATTCTATCCAAGGTCAATTGTTGTGAATTATTGGAACGTCTTCTATTTCTATTTCTAGGGGTGGGGGCAACTTTACACTCACTGTAGGTCACATCTAGAGATATTTGAGAGTCTGGTTGAGAGTTGGGTAGGCCCAAGGAAGCAAAGAGAGCATCAAGGGAAGGAGCAGCATGATCAGGCAATAAAGAGGGGTTTAGGGTAGGTTCTAAGGCACGGATTGATGGATGGTCAATACACTGCACAATTATGGGGGGTGGAGGATTGCTTCTAGGGTTAGAAGGAGAATGGTTAACATTCAAATCTCTAAGGGGAGGTCACTGGTGGAATTTAGGGGTAATGAGCGGGAAGTTTTTCCTTTTGTGGCCATGTTTCTTGTATAGAAAGAAAGATTTGAGTCCTCCTAAGTATTCCATAGGGCATGAAAGGTGTTCTCCTTCAAGATCAAAGATTAGGGTTTCAGGGATGTCCACACCTAGTTTCAGAGAGAGAAGAATCCTTGCGTCCATATGCAATAATAAAAGATTGGATTGGTCAATACAAATGACTCTACCAAGGGAGTCGAAGGCGTCTGAAAGAACTTTCCATAGAAATGGGGGAATTTTTTTAGTGGTAATCTAACATGGAAAGGAGAGATCCATGATCTCGTTGAAGTTTGTAGACCCTAACCAACTAAGGGCACGAAAACTGCAGGCTTCGATGGACCAAAACTACCTATCGACAATCAATTTTTGGCTACTAGGGTCATTAAAGATGATAATGAACAGACCTTTCTGAATCATCCTACACAATGAAAACTTGAACCCTAGTTTTGAACTCCATACATAATGCAGCCAATTATTTAAGTAAACATGGGAAGGAAGCCTATTGATGTTTTGAACAACTAAAAAAATAGCAATATCACAAAGCTTGTTTCTTTCCGCCTTAATTAAATCAATCATGATGAAATTAGGAGAAACAATAAGTGGTTTAGGGTATGAAGCCTTACCTCTTGGTTCATATCTATCTCTTTTTCCAGATTTGGTTTCTTGGGGAAG
This sequence comes from Thuja plicata, assembly GCA_018584345.1. NCBI lineage: Eukaryota > Viridiplantae > Streptophyta > Pinopsida > Cupressales > Cupressaceae > Thuja > Thuja plicata. Next base: position 189,872 of record MU224247.1, read on the forward strand.
CTAGAGGAACTTTGCGCCATTCTCGCTAGTCTCAGCGTCCACCAGGGCTTGTCTGAAAGTCTTGGGAGCATGGTCAGAAGTCGCAGAGGAATTAGGGTCATCTGTAGACTTCTTCACGAAATCTTTGGGAGCAGAAATTTTGCCGTCAAAAGAGGAAGCCATCTTTAATAAAGGGGTGATAGATCATTAAAGACCCTCCAGGTACGAAGGGCCGAAAAGGCACCACGCAACCTCAAATTGTAGAGTTGCAGAGAAAAATCCAAAAGGAGATCAAGGTAATTCAACTTGTTAATGAGAAGAAGCTTTTATAAAACCAATACAATATCATTAATATATATTTTGATTAATTGATTATATATATATATTTATGTTTAATATGTTTAATCATTTATATATTGATTAATCAATTATAAAAATGGTTTTAATATTAGTATTGATTAATAATAAATTCCTTTCTATATATATTGATTAATATTACATTATTAATTAATTAGTTATCAATTTATTAATTATTGTTATTTTTAATATTGATCTTAAGATGCTATCACAATAATTAAATCCATCAATTATGGTTCATGACAATATCAAAGATAACATTATCTATGACATCATTCATCTCTTCATTTGCTGTCTCTTGTGCTTTTCTTTCCTCTTCTACCGATTTGTCTTTAGCAGTAGTCTCGGACTTTACTAACTTTATTCGTGTATCCATTGTCTCATCTCTTACCGATTGTGTTTCTCCAGTGAGAATTCTTGTGACTCTGTTCCTTGTCTTAAATTATCCTCTCATTGATTCAATCATCAACTTTATCTCTTCTATAGACAATTCAGGTTGCAAAAGTGCAAGTTCTTGTTCCATCATCACTCTATCAATCTTTAAAGCTTCTCTCCATCTTTTGTCAACTGCCTTGAACAGTTATTTAGGTATAGACTTGAATAGTTCACTTGGTGCTTTACAAAAAGTATGTAGACTCTCTACAATTGCATTTTCTATCTTCCTTTTCTCTTCACTGTTAAATTTATCAAAGTGACTTCACACTTCTTTCATTCTTCCATATTCCTTAATATCTTTAACAATGTTGTCAAGAATAATAATATCGCCAATTTTGTCAGTTTCCTCAGTAAGATTTCCTACTATAGCAGACTTCTTCCCACTAGCTCTCAATTCCTTTTGTTCCTTATCAGATTCAGTTTCAACTTCTTCTTCATCAACCTTTTCCTTGCCTCCTTTCTTACCCTTTGACTCTTTATAGCCTGATGTCTTCACTTTCTTTCTTCTATAATTTTCCTGAACATTCTCAGGTGGCTCCTTCTCTGGCTTATTCTTATTAGGAGTAGTAGAAGTAGATTTAGTTTGTTTTAAACTGAGCTCCTAGTGACTCTTTGGGGTGTAATCTCTTCAACTTCAACTTCAACACCCTTGAATTCTATTGTATATGTGATTTCTTCCTCACTCTCCATTTTCTTTCTAGGTTTTATCATCATTTCTGGGGTCATGCCACTCATTTTGGCTAGATTTTCAAATTAATTTGGATTATCGGTGCTCTTAATTCACTATGAATCTTCAATGATGACTCTTCATAGGTTCCAAACCTAGGTGTTGAAGTATCAATTGGTTTTGACAATAAAACATCAACATGTATAGTGACTAATCACCATGAACTTCATAACCCATAGCTAGTATCCAAAATTTCCTAGGTTACACTGCTTGAAACATAGATGTATCTATTCAGGGAGGTAAACTTTGGAGACAAGCCCCTAGCTACTTGTTTTCAAGACTGGATGGAAGTTGTGCACAAAGGGGATATCTTTGGGGAATTAGGTGGCACTGTCCTTCAAATGGAAGAGAAGCTGAATAATTTGGCCAAGGAAGCTGAGGAAAACAACTATGAAGCTAGGATTACTATCTTGGAGAGTAAAGTGGAGAAGCTAGAAAGTACTCTGAAGAAAATTAGTGATCAGAGATTCCATATTCTGAAAGCCTTTGTAGACCGCTTTAAGATCCTGGTTGCTAAATCAAAGCATAATAGGGGAGAGGAAAATAAGGAGATAAAGTAGAGCATAGGGCCTGGTAAAAGAACGCGTGCTAGTACCATAAAGAAGGATGCTAGACTGGAGGAGCTAAAGGCGTCTGCAGAAAACATGGACCTCCTGGTCATCCAGGCTAAAGAACTAATGAAAACTAGCTAGCTGCTGCTCTGCTTTCTTATAACTGTCTTTTTTTGTTGCTGTCTATTTTCTATCTGTTGTTTGCTTTTGTGGCCTTGGGCCTGTGTATCCTTGGGTGTTGTAGCACATTTTGGTTTGAACTTTAATGCTTGTTCTATGATCTCTTTGTAAAAGGTTTCGGGTCCTTTCAAAACTTGTTTTTACTTAATTAAAACATACATGTATCTATATCTACTAGTGTAGACACCCTAAAATGGACATACCTGCGGCCTTACATTAAAACAGTAATTTTCATCTATTAATTAATGGTTTTTTAATCATTAATTAATCATCTATTTCTTCTAAATCTATTCCCTAAATCATTTTAATTATTTCCCCAAAATTAATTAAATAATTAATTTTATTTAATTAAATAACCTTAATTAATTAATCTTGATTAATTAATTAAATTCAATTTCCTAAAGTTTAAATTTAAATATTTAAACTTATTAATTAATTCTTCTGATTAAATTAATTTAATTTCACTCAATATTTCAATTCTAAATAAAAAAGAATTCAATTATCACATGTTTGAATGCTTTAATTATAAAAATTAATTAAATATTCAAATAAATCCTTTCTCAAGTTCAAAAATGTAACTCATGATCAACTTTTCAGTTAACTAAACATTACCTCTTCTCTCCAAGTTGAAGAGGTGGAGTTTACTAGTTGCTTCTCAGTTAACTAAAACATTATCTTTTCTCTCCAAGTTGAAGAGGTGGAGTTTACTGGTTGTTCCTCAGTTAAAATAAAACATCACCCCTTCTCTCCAAGTTGAAGAGGTGGAGTTTATTGGTTGCTCCTCAGTTAACTAAAACATCACCTCTTCTCTCCTAGTTGAAGAGGTGGAGTTTACTGACTACTTCTCCAGTTCCTTTTGATCTAAACCATTCATTCTCTAATCTCTGGGATTAATCTCAACCATTCAAATTATTTTCCATATTCTATATAATCAACCATTCACAACCATTTGAAAGATCCAGGATTTTAAGATTTTGTGCACCCTTACTATGTAGGATTCTTGCTAGAAGCATTCAAAGCATTCTTATGATCAAAATTGATATCATTTCTCGACACTCCGAAGTCATAGACACTGTTGATACCAATACTGAGCACCATACACACCAACATTTCAGAAGGAGTAGAGAGAAGCAATAGAAGATTCAAGCATTGTTGGTTTGCATTTATTTGTATTCCTCCTTGATTGCTTTTTATTTTATTGTTCATGGATATGTTCTTAGTATTTTTGATTGCTTACCCCCATTGCAAATTGGTGCTACTACCCCTCGTTAATCCAAGTTTGGAGCAGGATTGGATCTACACATTTTGGTGAACCCGACATGAATCAAACAACCCAAGAATCGCTTGAAGATGACAAACAAAGTTTTTTGGCCTCAGTCGTATGACTACAAATTCTCTTTTTTGTTAATTTTTTGATAACATTGTAGTTTCACAACTGCTGGTACTTTTCTGCAATTGACAAAAATTTGTCGCAATCGACTGGTTTAATGCCGCAATCGATTTGTGGGTTTCACAATCATTTCTGTCATTTTTAATTTCTCTGTTTATGGTATTGTGCCACAATTAACCGATTTGTTTCACAATCACCAGCATATTGCCACAACTAAGAGTATATTGCCGCAATTGATAGAAATTTACCACAATTGTTAGAGGTTTACGGCAATCAACAAAATATTTTTTGCAATCAACAGAATCATTCCACATTTGCTTCAAATTCACTATTTTATGTTAAAATTTGACTTTTTCTCAGTTTATGTACAGGACTGAATAGAACACCAAGGAAAGAGAAAAGTGGGCTACTGTGAGTATTAAGAATTTTGAAAGCATTTCTAGATTACATACATTTTGATTGCAAGGTTTTCAGTACTAAGTAGTCATTTTAGCTTGTGGCGTGGAAACAAATCTAAAAAAGCAACCTAAAATTCATTCATTTGTGTTTTTAGTGCTTAAAAAGAACATTGCATGCAAACATCATAAATCTCACTTTTCCAATTTGGTGCTTAAAATTGACATGGTGGTTAAAAATTGAACAAAGGAAAAAATATTTCAATTTGGTACTTTTAAAATAAAACAAGAAAATCATCATCTACTTTGGGCTTAAAATTGAACATTCATGCTTGTATGGATGATTAGTTTAGTTCACACTTGAAATTTTGGTGTTTAATCAATTAACGTTGTGTCTTGAGTTTTTAATGCACTTGCACAAATATGTTAGATTAAAAACCTTTATACTTTTTTAGAAAGACCTGTCCGGGGAATGTGTTTCTTCCTCGAAGAATGACCTTAAATCGGTAATCCTTCCGATCAGTATATAAACAAGATGCAAGCCAAAGCTCTATTTTATATCTAGCCAAGCTCGGGAAAGGTGTGTTGATGATAGACTGGACCAGGTTAATATCACTAAGTAGCCAACATGGTCAACTAGGCTCTTAAGTGAGTCACACACATACAAACTGATTGGATAGACTCCACAGACCCTAGTACAACCCATTAATTAGAGACCTACCAATTTCACCTCCGAAAAAGTACCTTATTATAGTGCAAGGGATTGCAAAATTCCCCCCAAGATCCCCAACATATGTGTTCTAGGATATTGTGTTAGTGAAAGAGATCTTCACTAGCATGACAACAATATCTAGCAATGTCAAAAACATGGGCGCCTACATCGTGGACCTTCGTGTCCTAGTAGTGTGACGATTATTGTGTGAGCCAATGAACATCCAAGCATTGGGCCTATAATATTGTATCTTGCAACCAAATTTGACTTAGATTAATATGTTTGTCTTTGTTTTAACATCGTGTTAAAAGCTAGAAAACACTTTGTCTATTGTTCTTGTTATGTGATCAGTTTTGAAAAATACAAAACAAACATAAAAAAAATTTCAAAATGAGTCAAACATGTTTGAAGTCTAGGTCATCAACAAGAAACCTCTTCCATAATAAAACCCTTGTTCTAGAAAATCATTTTTTATTAGACAGATACACCAAATTGAGATCATTTTTCAGACTGGCGCACTTTGCCGCAATTGTCCGCATTGTGCCACAATTGACAAAGTTTTACCACAATCAAATCCTTTATTGCCGCAATCGAACCTTTTATTACCACAATCACTGAGAATTTACCACCAGGGATAACTTTAAGAAACCCCCCTCTACAAAAATATATAAAATCCTGGCGAATCTTTCATTTTATTTTTAAAAAAATTAATTCCTATTGGCGAATCTCTCAATTTTTTGGGAAAACAAATTATTTGTATTGGCGAATATTTTCTAATCACAAATGTTTTGTAGAAAATATTGGCAAATCTCAAGCAATAACCAAAATTTCATTAATGACCATGGAAAATAATTATATTTAAAGAAAAAAGAGTTCTTATTGAAAATTATTAGGCTAACTATGAAAATATTTGATGGGTTTAAGGGAACTCTATAGTATCTAGT
>MU224247.1:216175-233215 GCA_018584345.1 Thuja plicata
TCTAATTTAAGAAGGTGGTGACGATTTTTCTCACTTCTTATCTGTAGGCTTGTGGGCTAGTGAAAAATTTAGCTTTAATGGTTTACATCACTGTTGGTTCATCTGCAAATCCAATTCTAGAGTTTTTGGAAGAATGGAGCACAAAAAATTTCGAGGTGGATTATCTTTAAAGGGTACTAGCTCAATGGAAGAGCACCTACTTTACAAGTAGGAGGATGGTGGTTCAATTCCATCATGCCCTAATATGACTAAATATATGACTAAATTAACGACTAAATAAATGACTAAATAAATGACTAAATATATGACTAAATAAATGACTAAATAAACGACTAAATCAATGACCAAATCAATGACCAAATAAATGACCAAATAAATAACAAAATCAACGACCAAATAAATGACTAAATCAATGACTAAATCAATGACCAAATAAATGATCAAATAAACGACCAAATAAATGACTAAATAAATGACCAAATCAATGACTAAAATAATTTAGTCATAAATTTGGTTGTGAGATAGATGACTGACAATAAACTACTACTGGTCACGTGACCAAAATTAGTCATTTATCTACAATTTTTAGTAGTTTATTTAGTCATATATTGTTATTTTTGTACTAGTGAATACTCCAAGAGCACGATCTTGTCCCCACAGTGCTTGGGCAACAAGTAGGGTTTCCTGGAGAAGCCGGTGACCCTAATGTAGGTGTGTTGTTGGAACTGAATATAATAATGTCCATAACTATGGACCAAATTCATCGCCTCTAAGGACAGGTGGTATCCAGCGTCCCGGGTGGGTGTAAGCAGATGATAATAAACGAACGCGTCATTTACCCGGCAAAAAGTGGGGAAGCTGGCCTCCCATTGGACTTGTGGGAAATGATCCCATGGTGCCTTTTGTTCTAGGCCAATCTCGAGCACGCCATCTGTAAGTAGGCCGTGGGCATGGGGCCTCTGTTGCACCAAGGCCCAGAAAACATAGGAGGACATGTGGAATTTCTTCTTCCTGTTCAATTGCTGGAACTGGGAGTTGACATGGTTAGAGATTATTGTCGCCCAGTCGAAGTATCCTCCCTTGGTGGAGATGCCGAGGAGGAAGTAATACATCCATCGAGAAAACTCTTAGGCGGAGGGCTGCACAAAGACCCAGGCCAATGCTATCATTCCCATTTGAATGCTCTCTTTGAACTCAGAGCGGGAAATTTCTATCTTCATTCTTTTAGGGTCCCTCTTTGGGGCTTTGAGCCAATGGGTATTCATATATACCCAGGCGACATCCTCTAGCTGTGTAAATTGAGCCAAGGCATCAGTCCTTGTAACCACCGAGGCCTTATCGAATTGTGGGATTCCCAGGCTTGCCTGGAATGTGACTGGGTCGAGGGATACCAGAGGGGTGGGGTATCCCATTGGTTCTGCAGCTGTGAGCATAACGGCCTGAAAAAAAGAGTTATAGTTGGTGGCCAGTGTCAAAATAAGCTCTGGAGATTACACAGAGCATGGGAAACAAGCCGCCCTGAGGATTTCAGAGTTCCCAATGTTGATTGCCAGCTGAGCTCCAGCCTGTCGCTGGATGTGCATTATTTTCACCAAGGCCTGCATCTCTGGCCATGTTCCGACGTTGGTGTCGGTTATAAGCTTAACCTTGGACTCAATCTTTGAGCCCATGATGACATTGTCCTGCATGAACTTCATGGTCAGGGGCATCTTCTCTAGGGCCTTCTCCATCTTGGATTTTACTGCTGCTCTGGTGGCTGCCGCGGAAGGTAGCTCTAGACTTTCAGGTGGAGATGATGCGGATGCTTCAGACATGTTTGAGAAATGAACTCTAGGAACCTACGAGACAAAGTGACCGTCAGAACGCATTGATCAAAATAAAATGTTCCGGGGTCTGGAGATCTTACCACCGCGATGCCTACTTCTCCTAAAAATTCTGTTTTATTCAAAAATAGCTAAAAAGAAAACGCATCATATAACCTTAAGATTTTATTAGACATCTGAGTCTGGGGATTTTAGCCCACTTGGTAAGGACACAGGATGGATGAGGGAAGGAGATCTAGAGCCCAGAGAAGTAACCGTTGGCGAGGACGTGTAAAAAGGTAGGTCATCAAGCCCACGTGGGCGCCACGTGCATAGGTATTAAATGGAAGTTATGGCGATGATGGCGGGGCCAACTGTCCGAACGCGTGAAAAGTGAAGGCCACTTAGCTGGAATTGATTGTGCGCATGGGACATAAATGAGGTTCTGAATGGTTTTATGGAGGAGAGAGAAAACCACCTGTTTAAAACCGGCCGAGAGCCGAGTTTCAAACAAGTGGTTTTCTGCCCCGAAGCGAGTTCATGGGCGGAAAACCAGTAACACAGGTGACTCGACCAACTTGTCAAGCCACCCAGAAGGATATATACGAAGGTTGAAAGATATACACATAGAAATAGAGGGATATACAAAGACTATATACAAATATACCCACATAGACATAAATATACAACGCAGAACGACGTCCGCGGGAAACCAGACAAGGCAGAGACATATATATAGCTATTTACATATTTTACAAACGGACCACCTCTGCACAGAGAGCGGAAAACCCTCTGGCAGAGCCAACCCACCAACGGGTGGCAAAACCAAAAAATAGAAGACAGACAAAACTAGAAAAATGACAAAACAAACAAGACAAAAGAAACCAAACAAAATAGAAGAAAACCAGAGAGGCGGGAACGGAAAGACCAACTTGAGAACACAGAAGGTGGAGGAAAGGAAGGAGTTATTACCACAAGAGCTCTGTAGCAGCTATAGCTCGCCAGACGGTCACAATCGCCACCATAGAGCACTCATAATTGCCTAAAAATGACTGGAATTGTTAAGCGCTGATTATCACTAATTCTCTGCAAACTGCTCTGTTAATCACTTTGAAATCGCTCTGTTAATTGCTTCTGAGTGCTCGAAAGTTTTAATCGTGGTAAATGTGAAAGTGACAGATAAGTCCTATTTATACCCATGCATGGTAAAAAGGTTAATCCACCTCCTTCCAGCAATCTCCAGACAAGCAAACCTCCAGACTCCGGGCCTGGGGATTCCCCGCGATGATATCCTTAAGAACATCGTGGTGAAGAATCCCGGAGTCCAGAGTCTGGCTCCCAAAGAAGAACGACCTCTGAGACTAGAGTCCCAGAGATGAAAACCAAATAAACAAAACACCACACCGGGGAAGAAAACCCCAGAGAAAGAAAACAGAAGGGAAAAAGGACAAGGCAAAGTTGCAGGCAAAAATAAACAAAAGAAAAAGGGGGACCCAAAATTTTGTACACAAAATGTAGGGACAGGGATGCAGGGAATAACAGAACCCTCTAGCAGGTCAAAGCACAACTTGACCCTCTCAAATGGATCTTGTGATTTCCCAAATTTTGTCTTTTCCATCATCAACGACAACGACATCAGCGCAGACTGTGTCAAACTAAACAAGCTCTGCAAATCAAGTTAGCACATCATCCACACAAAGCATGACATTCTCCCAACTAAGTGCACACTCAGTTGCTATTTTATCTCAAGCATCAACCTCATGGCCTTTTACATCAAGAACTCATGATATGTCATCAATTCTGTAAAGAAGCAGCAACCCATTTGCGAGTATTCAAACACTACAGTCTATCCCTGCTAGCTTTGGGCTCAATGCCTCGCTCCCACAAGGATCAATCTTTGTGGGTCTGACATTCAGTCAACATCCACCCAAGGCTACACTCTTATTCCTACAGGGATCCCAATAAAAACAACAACAACCCCAACAACAACAACAATCCCAACCACAACAAAAACAAAAATAACAACAATCGTGAACCAATCAAATTCTCTAGTATTAGAATCACACACTGGGAAACCAATATCAAGTCCCAAGGAATATATTATATGTCCCAACACAAGGAACACAAAGGAAAAGCCTTATATCTATGGCGACACAGAGATTTAATGCCGTAAACGTTCCTTAATATCAGACAGACATGTTGATACAACGAGTGCAAAGTCTACAAACCCAAATGATGGACATAAAAAATCAAGGGCAAACCAAGTCCTACATAGCAGAGGATTTTTACCCATACCCATTTGATCACTCATTGCACATGTCTCCATTTCCCACTCATTTCTCAGTGCCCAAATTCAACAAATATAGAGGCAGTACCAACCCTGTAGAGCATATTAGAGAGTTCTTTGCTATCTGCATTGAGGTTGCACATGACGAAACTTACCTAATGCAACTATTTCCATAGAGTCTAGCTGGACCAGCAATGGAATGGTTCTCACACCTACCCCATGGCATTCAGTCTTGGGTAGAATTGGCCAAAAAATTTATTTCTCAATTCCATCATAACATAGAACGCAAGGTCAGCATCAAGGACCTCTATGACATTAAACAAAGAGATGGAGAATCCTTTGTTAGATTCTTACAAAGGTGGAGGAACACTGAAAATAGAATAATGTGTGATGTGCCTGAACAAGACCTCATTGTCATGTTTGATGAAAATCTAATCCCAGATATGTCATTTACCATAGAGTTGCAGCTTGCTCCAAACTTCAAGCAACTCATCGAATGAGGAGTTTGATGTGAGAAAAAATTGGTCATGAAGAGAGGTATCCTTGTAGACCCTACCCAAACAAACATGAGAAAAAATGCAGCGGATAAAGCCAAATGGTGGAATAAGAACAAAAATGTCACCAATGATGGTGTCATTGACATCAAAATAGTCAACTATGCTCAACCCAAGCTTTTACTACAAGGAGCACCCATGAAAAATTAGAAACCCATGGTGAACACTAAGCAAGTGAACACACAAAATCAAACACCCACTGGTCAAGCAGTATCTGTGTCCAACAACCAACCCAATGCATAATATCCACAAAGGTTTCCATTTCCTAAATGAGACTACACATAAGCAGTACCTTCAAATAAGGAAGCAAGCATTCCTTTTTCCTCTGATTCTATTCTCAAAGACATAACAAGAAAGGCAAGGGTGTGGTGAGTATAGCTATGAGGAAGATTTTACCATCACTAACATGCCTCAAAATCCTAGATCATATGACATGCCCCAACCAGTGACAACACCTAAAACTCCAGAACCAGTTCTATTCAAATGTCCACCAACTATATTTGTCAAGTGGGGGGACATAGATGAAGAGAACCCTTTTGATCTAGATATCAACACTTTTTTGTATAAATACCTACAAGAAAAACCTCAAGCACATATACCCTTGTCAAAATATGGAGCCCGCTTCACTATGCTGCAGAAATTTGGATATGATGGTACGACTAGTCTGGGGGAAAGACAACAAGGCTTAATGGAGCTATCTTTACCACCAACCCAGAGAAATAAAAGAGGGTTAGGCTATGGAAAAAATAGAACCAATAATACCATCTGAGACATACCCACATACCAAGAGAAAATTAAAGAATTAAATCGGGGGCAAAATCTGGAACATGCCCTAATCGGAAATATACTCCATTGGTTATTGCCATTGAAGTGGAAACCTTTCATTCCCAATTGAACCTTAATCAAACTATCTAGGATGATGTGGAAAGTGAGACATCTAACAAGCATTCTAGCATGAACAATTCCCATGAGTATGAGTGGTTATCCCTCCATAATTTTGAGCCAACCATCCCAGACTATTCTCCTCGGTCCGTTAGTACTATACACCTTGAAGATATGTTTGACCAAATGACCATAGAAGACCAACTGTGCATCAATAAACATATCGATAGAAGTTCCTTAAGTGGTGTATCCCATTCCTAGTTTGTTAGAACTATCACCCCAATCCCATATACCCAAGCAGAGTCATCCCCCACAAGGACCTTTGACTAGTCTACTCCAAATTGATATAATGGGACCAACATGGACAACTTGACATAGATATTTTGGATAATGATGAAGCCATCACAAACTTCATGGGACTCCAAGAAGGAATCCAATCAGAGGACCACAAAGTAGGCTTCTCTATTGACTTGGAAAGATCAACCTATTTTAGGGAGAAAGCTCCTCTTTCTAATCAACAAAGCAAAATAAAAAGAAAAAAAGAACAGTCAGTAAGTGAAAACCGCAGGCGCTTTCTGACCATAAAAATGAGAAAAAAATAATAAAAGACATATCTTCTAGTGAAAACCTCTTTGAGGTGGTAGAGGATGGAAAGCTGGAACTCCTCCCCTTAGCAGAAGAAAAGTCAGCGCTACTAGCAGAAGAAATAGAAGAAATCAATATCGGGGATGAAAAGAACCTCAAACATATCTATTTGGCCAAATCACTTACATCAGAGGAAAGAGAATAGTTCATTAGTTTCTTCAAGGAAAGACAAATTAACTTTGCATGTTCCTACTCAGACATGCCAGGTCTAGATCCAAAGCTAGTGTTACATCATCTATCATTGTTACCAAATGCAAAACATGTCAAGCATAGATTAAGGAAGATGCATCCACATATCACTTTACTTGTCAAAGCAAAATTGAAGAAACTCCTAGATGCAAGATTCATTAGACAAATTCCATATACGAATTGAATATCTAATCTAGTACTAGTAACCAAACATAATGGTCAGATCCGTATATGTACAGAATTTAGAGATTTGAACAAAGCTTGTCCCAAGGACAACTTTCTAGTACCAAACATCGACATGATAGTTGACCTAACAGTAGGGAACCAAATGTTATCACTCATGGATGGTTTCTCTAGATATAACCAAATTAGGATTGCACCAGAGGAACAACACAAGATGACATTCATATGTACCTGGGGAACTTATTGCTGGAACATAATGCCATTTGGTCTAAAAATGCAGGAGCAACTTATCAAAGGGCAATGACCATGATCTTCCATGATCTAATTCATAAAACAATGGAAGACTATGTCGATGAAATACTATCCAAATCAATGCTCAGGGAAGCTCACCTACAAGTTTTGGGACCAATATCTAATCGAATGCAGGAGTACAAGGTCAGACTAAATCCAAAGAAGTGTGCATTCAGGGTTACCGCTGTAAATCTTTTGGGATTCATTTTATCACATAGAGGCATCAAAGTAGACGCAGAAAAGGTCAAGGCCATGCTTGACATGCCACCACCAACCAATCTAAGGAAACTAAGGGGTCTACAAGGCAGACTTAAATTTATCAGGTGATTCATCACCCAACTTGCAGACAAGTGTCACCCATTCCAACACCTACTGCATAAAGATGTGACGTTTATATGGATATAAAAATGTGAGAAAGAATTTCAAATCTTCAAGGATTGTCTATTGAAGTCTCCTATCTTGGTGCCACCTATTTAAGGTAGGCCAGTCCTCTTATATATCTTAGAAATGGAGTGAACAATAGGATTTATTTTGGCACAACATGATGATAAGGGAAAGGAAAGAGTCATTTACTACCTCAACAAAACTTTGGTGGGCTATGAGCTAAATTACTCAAAAATTGAAAATTCTTGTCTCGTTGTTGTCTTTGCTTCCCAAAAGTTATGATATTACATGATGAGTCATAAAACAAAGATAATAGCACACATTGATCCATTGAAGTACTTATTGAGTAAAGCAACATAGATAGGTCAACTCGCCAAATGGGTTATGATCTTAAGTGAGTTTGACATAGAGTACATGGATCGAAAGGCTATCAAAGGACAGGTAATTATAGACCAACTAGTAGAGACACCAATACAAGATCATCAGCCTATAGTGTCTGAATTTCTAGATGAATCCATTCTCATAGTACAACCAACAATAGAGGTTTGGAAACTATTCTTTGATAGGTCATAGACAAACCATGGAGTCGGAGGAGGGATAGTACTCATTACTCCAAATAATGATACAATTCCTAAGTCTTTCTGACTCAAATTTCCATGCACGAACAACATAGCTCAATATGAAGCTCTAATCATCAGATTGAAGACAACTATACAATGGAGGATAAAGGACCTAAAAGTCCATGGTGATTCCCTATTGGTCATCACCCAAGTAAACAATTACTAAATGACAAAAGATAAGAAGATAATCCCATATAGAGAGTTAATGGACATGATACGAGATTATTTTCATTTCATTGTATTCGATTAGGTGCCAAGAGTTCAAAAAAAAGAAATGGATGCAATGGCTACTATAGCATCCTTGATTGACATGCTGAGAAATGAGATCAGATTCCAATTTTTGGTAGAAAAATTAATGATACCGACATATCAAGCTCCAATCATAGAGTCAGCGTGCATCCTTGTTGGTCCTGAGTCCCATTGGTACCATGATGTATACAATTACCTCCAAAATAATATCCTACTGCTTGACTTGTCTAGGAACCAAAATAATTCCCTCATATGCCAAGCCTCTAGATACACCCTTCTCACTATTACTCTATATAGAATAAGTCTATATGAAACACTTTTACGATGTCTCACTTCCACAGAATCCTAGAGAGCCTTGTATGAGGTACATGAAATAATTTGTGGGGCCCAGGAAGGTGGAAATAGTTTAGCAAATAAGATCATCAAAATGGGATACTATTGGTCCATAGTAGAGAAAGATGCTAACAAATATGTGCAAAGGTGCCAATAATGTCAGATTCATGAAGATCTCATCCATGCACCAACCCAAGAACTCAATCCCATCACTTCACCATGACCATTTTCCAAATGGGGATTTGACATAGTGGGTAAGATTATACCAACCTCTTATAATGGTCACAAGTACATCATTGCAGCAATAGAGTACTTCACCAAATGGGTGGAAGCCATTCCTCTCACCTACATCACTAGTTAGAAAATCTCTATGTTCATATTAAACAACATCATCTGTCGATATAGAATCCCTCAAACCATACTCATAGATCATGGTACACCTTTTCAAAATCAAGATATTGAAGACCTTTGTGAGAAGTTCCAGATAAAGCAAGGTTTATATTCATTCTAATATCCCCAAGGGAATGGGAAAGCAAAAGCCACTAACAAAACTATCCTTAAGATCTTAAAGAAAATAGTCAATGAATCAGGGTGAGACTGGCATTCACAACTCAGTCTCACACTATGGGTATAAAAAACTAGTATGAGAACCCCTACAGGAGAAACTCCATTCTCACTAGTGTATGGATCAGAGGTTTTCCTAACCCTCAAAGTTGAAATCTTATCCCTGAGAATCTCACTAAAGGACATCATTTCAGATGAAGACTACAGATTAGCAAGACTCAATGAACTAGAACTTTTGGATGAGAGAAGACATAATACACTCAATCAATTACAAGGATATCAAAATCACCTTAGAAGAAACTATCACAAGAAGGTTAGACCATGAACCCTTGAGGTAGGAGACCTCGTTCTTATGGAGAATCAAAAGAACCAAGCAGAAAGGGTTAAACCAGGAAAGTTTGAACCTAATTGGCTAGGACCCTATGTTATTGTTACATCTTGTGACAGTGGGGCATATCAATTAGAGACTCAAGAAGGAGATCATCTCTCTAGTTACATTAACAACATACATCTCAAGAGGTTCTATGCCTACGATCTCAAGGTCAAGGGAATATATCTACTATCCAGAAAATACAAAAAACTCAAAAAATCAATAAAAGGTTACCTTGGTGATGTATCGTCAGAAAATGGAAGCACTTCCATTTTGGACTGGTTTATCCATCTGAGTGAGTGGTTTGGGGTCATGTCAAACACCTTGAATGGTTCTTTTACTTGTATATGGCTTTTTCCCCTGTTTTGCCCTATTTCCCACTTCTCTCTGGCCTGCTTCTGGCATCCTGCTCTACAAATTTGAGGTTCTTGACCTCGGGGTCAAGGTCCACCTTCTGGGTCAAGGTTTAACTTGACCCTAACCTATGTCAAGGTTGACCTCACCTTGACCTAGGTTAGAGTCAACCTTGATCCTGACCTAGGGTCCAAATTTCAAGATTCCAAGGTTTTCAGATGTCGGGCTTTGGAAATATTTAATTCCTGCTTCCCGGTCAATTGTTTCGGTCTCTGAAGTAACGAATCTTGAAATTATATTTAATTTAGGTCCAATTCTAGGGGTATAGGTCTAATTTTAATTTAATTCTCCTATGTAGGCCTCTCTAGAAGATTGTGCCCTAGACTTGTATAGAAGGAAGCCTTTCTCCTCTCATTTTCTCTATAAAAAAGAAGACAAGACATACACATGAAAGAACATGATCACTTATGAACATGAAGGATAATACATTGAAGAAATAATCTACTATCAAGCATTCAATAATTCAAGAACATTAAAACATTCCATTCATCAAGGAGATCCATTAGTAGCTATTGAAGGATTCAAGCTCTATGGAGCCCTCTTGTTGAAGATTTCTCCATCCACATCCATGCAAGCTTCTTCCTATTCCAAGATTCATTCAAGATTTGTGTTGAATATCTAAAAGAAATTGATTTGAGACATCCTACATCCTAAATTTATATCTTCTACGTCCATTTGATGCATCCATACTTATGGATCCAAGGATTCAAATTCTCCACAGGGTTTCTATACAAGCAAGGTGAATTTGTTTATTTACTTTGTTTATCTATGTAATTTCAATTATATTTTAAGGTTAATTCCAAAAATGGGGTTTGACCAAGGCAAACCCCTCCCCCCAACAAACATAACCATTTTTCTTTCAGGTATAGGTAGAGGACAATGAATTACAGAGAAGATTTAGATACCATTTTTGGCCAACTTTTGGGATCCGCGAACAGAATTTCCATCGGAGTAGTGCAGGTCAAGGTCAACATTTTGGGGTACAATTGCGCCCCCACATTTGGGTCAAGGTCAACATAACTCAGAAAAGAAAAATATTTCTGGGTTTTCTCCGTCTCTGCATTTCTGTTCTAGATCCGGTTGCAGAATTTTCTGAAACTCAGTACAGACACCAGAAAACAACAATTTCTAGATTTTCTATATTTGGAGGTTAGTACTTGTCTTCAATTAATTTAAATTAAGGTTTTAATAAATTCAAATCTATTACATACTCTTCATCCATAATTTGGGAATGTCAGACTTTCTTCTTTCTTCTTATTTTCGATCGATTGATGCATTTGTGTATTGGCCATTTTCTTATGGTTGATCAAAGTGGGTCTTTCCTTTGTGAAATTTGGGGCTAGGAGGAGAATCTTATCTTCCCCAAAAACCTTTAAATACAACACAAACACCATTTCCTCCTACACACACCTTCATTCATGCATCCATTTCAATCCATCATCATTTTATCATTCCCTTTTTATATATTACAAGTGAAAACCTAGCAAAAAGGCACCTTGGCAACAAAAAAAAGAGAAAAGTAAAGAGAAACATAATCACTCTCTCAGTGAAAACCTGGCAAACAAGCACTATTGGGTAGGTACCTTGGTGAAAACCTAGTAAATAGATGCCAAGTTTTGAAATCTTGCTTCGCCATCAATGAACTTCAAAAGATCAAGGATTGTGCTCCTCGCATGCAAGATTGACTACCCAAGCTTATTTTTAGAAGCACAATCCCCTTTGAACATATCACTTTTCCATGACTCACACTGGTCCACTAGACAAGGGGGCAATTCTAAAAGTCCTGAAAAAATCCCTAAAAATCTTAAAACGTTATCACAAAATCCTAAAAAGAGAAAATGTCATAAAAAAATCAACATAAAAAATCAAATATTGCAAAATATCAAGCAATAAAACCATCTCTATTATCAAAAAGTGAAAGATGATCAAATAATCAATCAAATTTCAAAACCATGATCTTCGCAAATTGGCAATGGACTCATATGACTCAGTTTTATTAGCAATCCAATCTGTCAACAATCAATGATTCAATCAATCTTCAAATCAAACTATCAATTGTCTTATATAGTGACGGATATACTCAAAACTAGATGGATCAGTCTTATATGAGTCATCCATTCTTGAAACCAGACAAAATGAAGCATAAGAAAATCAAGCAAATCAAGGAACTATAAACCGTTTACTAAGCTAGTCATTTCAGTCTGTTGTTAGTTTATCTTTTGCGATTATGTTCTTACTCTACTCAAGGATACCACCGAGTGATAAGAGTAGCTATGATGGATCATGATCTTGTTTTCTTTGATTTCTATTTGTGGAATGTTTCAATTCACTTGTAAGGCAATGATTATTCAGGATAAATGCGGTAGGATCTATCACATATCTGGCAGCTACGCAGTTCCATGATCTAAGCTAACCCCTGGAAAAGAATTAAACAATCATTTACTGTTATCTTCTTGTTTGTTATCAAGAAATCATAGCAGTATCCAAATGGTCTATATCTAGGTCATTTGGTTTTCTCTTTGGTAATTTTGCTTTTCTTATCAGAAATCATAGCGGTATCTAGATGGTCAATATCTAGGTGTATTTGGTTCTCCTTTATATTAGAGATTATAGTGGTATCTAGATGTTCTATATTTGGGTGCATTTGGTTTTCTCTTTGGTAATTTTCTTTTTCTTATCAAAAATCATAGTGGTATCCAGATGGTCAATATTTGGGTGCATTTGATTCTCTTTATATCACAAATCATAGCAGTATCCAGATGGTTAATATCTGGGTGTATTTGGTTCTCTTTCTTTTCATCATAGATCATAGCGATATCCAAATGGTCAATATCTGGGTGCATTTGGTTCTCTTTTTATTCAGTTTCTCTACTTTTGGTTATCATAGATCATAGTGGTATCTAGATGGTCAATATCTGGGTGCATTTGAGTCTCTTCCTTTTTCATAATAAGGTGCAATGATGAATAAAATTGAAAAAAATGACAACGTCTTGGTTTCATCACTCCATCTTTCATTTGGTCCCTTCCAATCACAACCCATCTCTCACTAACTTCCTTCAAACTAACACATGCATTTACTCATTCACATTGTGTATTTTAGGCTTCCATTCATTTATTGCATAAGAAAAATCCAAATAATATGCATATTAGATCATATAGTCAATGCATCCATCATCAATAACATCATAACTAACATAGGAATGCATTCAACATCATCATATAGTGATTCAAAATTATCAACAAATTAATGCTCATCTGATGAATTTTTTATGCTTAAATTGTTGAGGGGGCATATAGTCCACCTGGTGTCACTAGGACAAGCTGGGGCAGGATCAAATGTGAAAATTCTTTGACACAACATGATGAATCACATTGTATCAAAGAGGGGCAAATGTAGACACCCTAAAATAGACATACTTGTGACCTTACATTAAAAGACTAATTTTCATCTATTAGTTAATGGTTTTTTAATCATTAATTAATCATCTATTTCTTCTAAATCTATTCCCCAAATCATTTTAATCATTTCCCCAAAATTAATTAAATAATTAATTTTATTTAATTAAATAACCTTAATTAATTAATTCTTCTAATTAAATTAATTTTATTTAATTAATTTAATTTCAATCATTAATTTAATTCTAAATAAAAAGAATTCAATTATCACATGTGTGAATACTTTAATTACAAAAATTAATTAAATATTCAAATAAATCTTTTCTCAAGTTCAAAAAGGTAACTCATGATCAACATTTCAGTTAACTAAATATTACCTCTTCTCTCCAAGTTGAAGAGGTGGAGTTTACTAGTTGCTTCTCAGTTAACTAAAAAATTATCTCTTCACTCCAATTTGAAGAGGTGGAGTTTACTAGTTTCTCCTCAGTTAAACTAAACATCACCCCTTCTCTCCAAGTTGAAGAGGTGGAGTTTACTGGTTGCTCCTCAGTTAACTAAAACATCACCTCTTCTTTCCTAGTTGATGAGGTGGAGTTTACTGATTGCTTCTCCATTTCCTTTTGATCTCAACCATTCATTCTCTAATATTTGGGATCAACCTCAACCATTCAAATCATTTTCCATATTCTATATAATTAACCCTTCACAACCATTTGAAGGATCCAAGATTTCTAGCTTTTGTGCGCCCTTACTCTGCAGGATTCTTGCTAGAAGCATTCAAAGAATTCTTGTGATCAAAATCAATATCATTTCTTGACACTCCCAAGTCATAAACGCTGTCGATACCAATACTAAGCACCATACACACCAACATTTCAGAAGGAGTAGAGAGAAGCAATAGAAGATTTGGTCTTTGTTGGTTTGCATTCATTTGTATTCCTCCTTGATTTGCTTGTTATTTTATTGTTCATGGATTTGTTCTTAGTATTTTTGGTTTCTTACCCCCACTATAAATTGGTGCTACTAACCCCTTGTTAATTCAAGTTTGGAGCAGGATTGGATGTACACAACTAGAAAACAAATATCATCTTTATACTTCTCAACAATACCAGATGGGATTCTCTCTCTTAAGTGCACTTTCCTTTGAAAATATTTAAAATATCCCCACATTACCAAATTAAAATTGTTTCCTAGAGTCCTGATACATTACTTAATCTGCATTACTACCGGTCTATCCTCTGACCATGTCATAGGACCTATTCTAGGAAATTGATTCTTTAAGTAAAAGAACATACATAGTGGGAGTGATCCATATTTGAATGAATGCTTCTTATCTTTCTTGATCTTCTCCATATTCACAAAGAATTGACTCCTCAACATCTCACAAAGGTTATTTTTTGCAAATCTTTCTTTACCATTCTGTATGCAACATGAATATCTCCACCAGATACATTGTTCAACTGACTAGGCTAGTATACTTTGTATCCTATCACCATTGAAGAGAATCTCACTTCCTTATCTATTATATCCTTCATAGTCACTGCTCAGTGATCTTGTTTGTATTTGGTCAAGCATGTAACCAAATTTACAGCAATAGTTCATAGAGTTGGTGCCTCACTGGTTTCACAAAATCTAGTAACTCTATTGATTATCTCCTTTGCAATCTTGTGTGGCTTGTCCAGCCAATTGAATTGATCGTGGACTCTTCTCGATACATACTGTATCATCCTAAAATGGAAGCACTTCCATGTTAAGAATTTTTATCCCTCCTTAGGGGATGTTTTTGACCTCCATCATATCATTCTCCCATTTCTGCATCATCCTCTGCTTCTGTGCCTATTTAGGACCCTGATTGGGCCTCTCTGGGCACCTTCTACCCCACCTGGTATACTTTCTAGGGGTTCTGGCCCCCTGGGTCAAGGTCAACCTCAACCTTGACCTAGGTCAGGGTCAACCTTGACCCTGACCTAGGTCAGGGTTGACCTTGTCCTTGACTAGGGTCCCCCTTTCAAATCTAGAAGCTTGTCAGCTGTCGAGGGTCATCCAAAATTCAATTTTCCCGCTTCTGGGTTGGCTGTTTTGGGTTTCGAAGTGCTGATTCCTAAATTATATTTAATATAGGTCCTCTTCTAGGGGCACGGGTCTAATTGGAATTTAATTATCCTATGTTGGCCTCCTTAGAAGATTGTGCCCTAATTTCATATAAAAGGAAGCCTCTCTCTCTCATTTTTTCTAAGTCTTCCAAGTACAAAAAGCTCTAAACCAAGATTTTGTCGAGAAGAAAAAAAGTTCAAGCATCCATTGTTCTACATATTTCCAAGCTTTTAAAGTGTTCAAGTATTCCTCTCAAGCATTCAAGTTCTCCATTGAAGATCAAGGATTCAAGCTTTCAAGCCTTTGAAGGGATTAGGTGCAAACATTCAAGATTCATCATTCGAGCCCTATATCTAGCCATCATGGTGGTGTGATCTTCCTTCAAGATCTTTTGTGCATCCTCAAGGCTATTTCATAATCCCTTCAAGGTGGATTCCAAGCATACAATCATGGAGGTTTATGGTTTCTAAAGTCCATACTTTCATACTTAAATACTTGCATACATTTGAATTACAATTGCATATCTATTGAATATCATAGCTTCATTGTTAGATTCAATTCTACTACTTGCTAGCATTCTATACTTTATTGATTTCAAGGTTAATTCCTAATTTAGGGTTTGAGTAAGGCAAACCCCTTTTTCTTGCAGGTATAGGTTTGGAACTGTAGATTTGAGACCAGATCTGGATACCCCTTTCAGCTTTCTTTCGGATGGCGCGAACATATTCTCGGTCAGACCTGTGCAGGTCAGGGTCGACATTATTGGGTCAGGGTTGACATTTGTGGGTCAAGGTCGACCATTTTCATAAGACGACATCAGAACAAAAAAAGATTTCTGGGTTTTGTTCATCTCTGTGTTCCGATTCAGGATCATCTATTAGTTTTTCTAGAAACAGTCTACAAATCTTAGAAAATAGAATTATTTGATCTGAAAGTTTGTTAGGTTGGTTCTTCTTCCTATCCTTTTCAATTTCTATAATTAAACATATTCATTTAATCAATTAGCAGAATTTAAGATCCCTTTCTTAGTTCTCTTTCCGTATAGTGGATTCATTTGTACATTAACCCTTATTTCGGGTTAATCAACTTGGATCTTCCATTTGTGCATTTGAGGATAGAAAAGGAGCATCTTATCTTCTCCCTAATCACAATTGTAATACATAATCAATAAAATCAAATTAAATGTAAAATAGGATTAAGGGATTTAACTCACTTTAAGCAAATCAAACAAATTAATAGACATAATCTCCTTAGTTTACATTTTGGTAACATAACATCAACACCCAATCTATCAACAACAAAAATATACCACATTTCTTATTTTACATTTTTGGTGAACCCGCGATAAAAAACTCCTTCTCTTTGGTGTTAGATTTACATCGTAGATTACAATTTGCATTTATAAATACAAAAACACTTCTTGCATTTTCATTATGAAATTCTTTTGGTGTATGGCTTTTTTTCTCATTATGCTTCTTTTAGCATCTCTTTATAGTACCTATGATTCTTATGAGAGTGTCATCCATTTTATCATGTTTTTTTAATATTCATGTTTCACTTGCTTATGCCATTATGAGATTGACCAATACTAGTCTGCCTACTTTCAAAACTTTAATTAAGGATTTGTGTAGTGGACTTATTGCTCTTTTAGATTACGTGAAGAATTTGGTAGATGATACTCCATTACCTAATCTTCCTAATCTTCCTAATCCTAATCTTAACCTTCCTAATCCAATCATTTCTAATAATCCCACTCCTATTCTTCCATCTTCCATCCCTAGTT